>JAGXOD010001406.1:0-284034 GCA_020368025.1 Brachyhypopomus occidentalis
CCCCAGACTCGACCAGGTTCCTGTGGAGAGTTCCCCGTCCCCAGTTTGAGTCCCGCTGCCGCAGCGCCTCCTATGGTCATCACAGGCATTACTCCGGCCATCCTGACGACCCAGGCCAGGCGGGGCACAATGGCCTCTGCTATCCGGAAGGGGTCATGGCTGGTTCCTGCGACCCAGGTCGGGTCGTTAATTGCTCGGATGCCCGGTTCCGGCCCACGGGTCCTCCGCTCTCAAAAATCCCCGCTGCTTCCCTGGGGGATTCTCCCAAGAATTTTTTTGGGGGGAGTACTAGCCCGGCTCGAGTGCGCAAGGCCCAGGAGAGGCCAGCTAGCGTTTCGGCGGCCCAGGAGAGGCCAGCTAGCGTTTCGGCGGCCCAGGAGAGGCCAGCTAGCGTTTCGGAGGCCCAGGAGAGGCCAGCTAGCGTTTCGGCGGCCCAGGAGAGGCCAGCTAGCGTTTCGGCGGCCCAGGAGAGGCCAGCTAGCGTTTCGGAGGCCCAGGAGAGGCCAGCTAGCGTTTCGGAGGCCCAGGAGGGGCCAGCTAGCGTTTCGGAGACCCAGAGGGGGTCTTCCACGTCTCCAGAGACCCAGAGGGGGTCTTCCACGTCTCCAGAGACCCAGAGGGGGTCTTCCACGTCTACTGAGACCCAGAGGGGGTCTTCCACGTCTCCAGAGTTCCAGAGGGGGGTCTTCCACGTCCCCTGCGACCCGAGGGGGTCTTCCCGTCCCCTGCGACCCCGAGGGGGTCTTTCACGTCGTCTGCGACCCCGAGGGGGTCTTTCACGTCGTCTGCGACCCCGAGGGGGTCTTTCTCGTCGTCTGCGACCCCGAGGGGGTCTTCCACGTCCCCGCAGCGCCTTCTGTGGACCCGGGTCTACCAGTGTGTTCGTCTTCCTTGTTTCTGCCCTCTAGTGTTCCTGGTGTGGTGTTTACTCGTGTTCAAGTATCTGTTGCAGTTCCTGTGTCTTTTTCTGTTTCTGTTCAGTTATCTCCAGGTTTGTCTGTGCCAGTGCCCGTTTCTGTTTCTGTCCCTGTTTCCATTCCTGTGTTTGTACCAGTTCCCCTGTCCGTTGCCTGGGCTTTGCTGGGGTTTTTTGTTTTTAGGCGCCCCTCGGGTGCGGTTCGCCTTTGAGGGGGGGTTCTGTCAGGGTTGGCCACGCCTCCTCCCGTCATTCCTCGACGGGTTTGTTTTGGTGGCCATGTGTGTCTTAAGTCCCTCCTTGTGTTTTTGTGATCCCCGCCCCTCGTTTCCGTGCACAGGTGTTCCCAGTTTGTGTGGGTATTTAATGCCTGTCGTTTGTCTTCTCGGGCGCGGATCATTGCCTTTGTATGGTGGTTGTTTTGTTAGTGCCAGTTCTCTTAGTATGTTACTCAGCTTGTATTCTTCCTTTGTTTAGTGCTATCGTTCATGTTTGTTACCCTGCCTTTTGTTTATTATAGTGCTTGTGTTACTTCCTAGTTTCTTGATCGTGTTTTTCACTTTGTCTTTATTATTTTATTTCGTTATGTCTCGGCGTTATAGTCGCCATCCGGACTCCCTAATGGATTTGACCCAAGCCTGTTTTTTCGACATTGATTATGGAATGCCCTTCAATAAATCTCGCTCTCAAAGTCTGTGTTCGCCACCTCCCTTCACGCCTCACACGGCGTTGTCCCCCTTACACCACCAAAGCATACTTAAAATAGTTCCATTTTAGTATGGTCAAGTACAATTGTCACAATTATAGTAATGCTTTTGTATTACTTTTTTACAATTAAAGTATGTTTAGCACAAAAATAGTTGTTCCATTTTAGCACTCTAAGTGCATTGATCATTAGTGTGGATACAAGTACAATTTAGTACACTGTGGCATATTAAAGGTAAGTATTCTTTAGTATACTTTTTTTTCACCTGGGAAGGGTTATGTCATGTGTGATATCGGGGAGAACGCAAAATACTAGTGTTGTGGAGTGCCCTTGAATAGTGAGAGTGAGGGGAGGGGTGTGATGGCGCAACGTGCCGCCACCCACAGCCTGCCGTCCAGCGCATACACTCTTCTGGGTCGCTCCATCGTCCTCAGCGGGATCTGCATCCGTTTCGCCAGGTCTGCTCCCATCAAATTCCCGGCTGCTCCTGAGTCCACTAGGCGAATTCCGCCGCTGACCGGGTCCCCTGACACATCCCCAGCAGGCTCTGGCCACACGCCCTTCCTTGGCGTGGGTGATTAAAGACCTCCTTAAATTCCTCACGGAAAGAGTCGAAGTCCTGCAACATAGGAGACTCCCCCGCGAGCAGAGCTGCCCCCCACGTTAGAGCCCTTCCGGTTAACCTTGAAATTAACTTTTCGGGGTCTCCTCCATATGGCTCGGGAGGGGCTAGCGGAAGTCTCACTCCCTCCATACGCGTCGGCGGAGGGGTGCTAGCCTGTAAAGTGAGGGATTGGACACAGCTGGTTAGTGAATGAAGCACCGCTTTCAGCTCACCCAATTCCTGCTGCTGCTGTCCCAATAATACGCCTTGGGCGTTGAGGATGTCCATTGCGGAAGGCTCGCCACCCCCCGCTGCACCAGGCTGCACATTCTGTAACGGTTGACGGTGGACAGCAGGAGGCGAGGGTTTTGAGCTCATCTCTTTATTGCTCATGTTAAACTCAAAATCTCAGGCAGATATGCAATGGAAACAGAAACTAAAAATAGAATGATCCTTGAAGGAACGCAGGTCCTAGGCTCCAGTGTTGCTCGTTCAGAGAGGGAATACTCCAGGACAGCAGCTTCTACGACAGGCTTCTTGAATGTGCAGCACTGGACGGCGAGACCTGCAGGCTTAAATATGAGTGAGGGACAGTGCACAGGTGCTAGTACTCCGGTGATTGCGACCGGGGTAGTGTTATGAAATGAGGGGGTGTGCGCCTAAATAATAAGGGGGTGTGTCTGGTGCTCCGTGCACAAGTGGGTGCCCTCTGGTGGACTCCCTGCCGTGCCACCATGACACTAGTAGACAATTTAAATGTTTTACATAAACTAAAGAATTACTATACTATATATATATATATATATATATATATATTGAATACAAAGCGACACTTACTAAAGCACGGTCAACATACCTAGCCTCACTGATCGAAAAAAATAAAAATAATCCTAGATTTCTTTTCAGTACTATTTCTAAACTTACAAAAAATCAAACCAGCACTGAACATCAGATTCCAGGGAACCTAACTAGTAATGTATTTATGGATTTCTTTGATAATAAAATAGAGAATATTAGACTAAATATAAATCCTTTTATAGGTAATTCATCTGGTTTGTCATCTGGATTGGCTGATATTGAACAAAATCTAGCATTAGAAGAAAAGCTTGAAGCTTCTCATCCACTCCCACAACTAGAATTGGAGAAAATAATTTCATCGTTAAATTCTACTACTTGCACATTAGACTCGATTCCCTCTAA
This sequence comes from Brachyhypopomus occidentalis, assembly GCA_020368025.1. Classification (NCBI taxonomy): domain Eukaryota; kingdom Metazoa; phylum Chordata; class Actinopteri; order Gymnotiformes; family Hypopomidae; genus Brachyhypopomus; species Brachyhypopomus occidentalis. The sequence goes on from JAGXOD010001406.1 coordinate 3,427, forward strand.
ATTACTCAAAGAGGTTTTACCAGTTGTAATCGAACCTCTTTTAAATATAGTAAACTCATCCATCACAATGGGTCACATGCCCAGATCCTGTAAACTAGCAGTCATTAAACCCCTGATCAAGAAACCAAATCTTGATCCTAATGTACTATCTAGCTACAGACCCATCTCGAACCTATCATTTATATCCAAGATCATAGAAAAAGCTGTGGCCAAACAGTTATGCTTATATCTGCACAGGAACCACATATTTGAAAAATTCCAATCTGGATTTAGGCCCCACCACAGCACTGAAACAGAACTAGTTAAAGTAACAAATGATCTCCTTCTTGCCTCTGATCAAGGTTATGTATCTCTATTAGTGCTTCTCGATCTTAGTGCAGCCTTCGACACAATAGATCACAAGATCCTGCTAGAAAGGTTAGAAAACTGGGTTGGAATCTCGGTACAGCCCTTTCATGGTTTAATTCTTACTTAACCAATCGCTATCAGTTTGTAGAGCTCAATAATATTCCCTCCAAACACTCAGAAGTGAAATATGGAGTCCCCGCAAGGCTCCATCCTAGGACCACTATTATTTACATTATATATGTTACCATTAGGAATAGTTATAAATAAACATGGTGTCAACTTTCACTGCTATGCAGATGACACCCAACTTTATATATCAGCCAAACCTGATGACAAATCCAGATTAGGAAAAATTGAGGCCTGCGTAGTTTATATTAAATGTTGGATGTCGCTAAACTTCCTCCACCTTAATGGTGACAAAACAGAGGTTCTCCTTCTGGGCCCAAAGGCCACAAGACAGAAAATACCAGATCTAATGTTAAATCTTGCAGATTACCCCATTACTCCTGGCTCGGTAGCCAAAAATCTCGGCGTCTTATTCGACTCTGACCTATCATTTGATAAATACATAGATAATACTACCAGGATAGCTTTTCTACATCTCCGTAACATTGCCAAGTTAAGAAATGCATTATCCCAGCATGATGCAGAAAAACTAGTACACGCCTTTGTTAGCTCCAGATTAGATTATTGTAACTCGTTACTGTCAGGATGTTCAAATAGGAATATAAATAAACTTCAAGTAGTTCAAAATGCCGCAGCCAGAGTTCTAACTAGAACTAGGAAATTTGAACATATCAGCCCAGTCTTATTGGCCCTGCACTGGCTCCCAGTAAAATTCCGTATTGATTTTAAAATTATTCTATTGACTTATAAAGCACTGCATGGACTTGCTCCTGACTACCTCCAAGAGCTTATCTCTTATTATGAACCCCCGCGACCACTACGATCCCAAGGTGCTGGCCTCTTATTAGTTCCATCAATTAATAAGGTAACAGCAGGGGAAGAGCCTTTTCTTATAAGGCCCCCCAACTATGGAATAGTCTTCCAGAATGTGTCCGGGACTCTGGTACAGTCTCAATCTTTAAGTCTAGGTTGAAAACTTACTTGTTTGATCTAGCATTTGGTAATTAATGTGCCCCTTTAGATAAGGTAACAGATCCAGGGGTTCATGGGTAAAGGGTTTTTTATGGCAAACTGGGCGCTGGTGCTGTCATCCTATCACTGCATGCGGTCACTCAAGTTTGTCGACGGTGTAGTGGATGGATGCCAGTGTCTCAGGATGCTCCCAAGTCTGTGTTACCTTCTGGTTCTGCCCTTTAGCTAGGCTGTAATAATTTAATTGCCGGAGTCGCTGCCACACTCCAGAAATGCTTACATTTACTTTGTCTAACATATTCCATATAGAACTAATTGTCCCTCTTCTTCCCAATGGCTGCCCGAGAAATACCGGGACAAGGAGAGACGAGCCTTTCCGTTACCCACCCCATACAAGCATCTAGGAGATGGTCTGGCTTGCCAGTGGATGTGCCGATGCCGTGGTTGGATGTGCCATTATCGCAAGAGGACGTGCTGATGCCAACTCCCACCTGAGGCTCATCTACTCTGAAGGGACTGTGACTACTCGGCCTGGAATTAGAATCATAACTACAGGACTATATCTGGACTATACCTGAACTGTGAATGTGGACATTGCTAGCGGGCCGCCCAATGGAGGATGGGTTCCCTTTTGAGTCTTGGTCCTCCCAAGGTTTCTTCCTAAATTCCTGCCATCTTAGGGAGTTTTTCCTTGCCACTGTCGCCTTTGGCTTGCTCATTAGGGATCTGGACCCACGCAATTTGTAAAGCTGCTTTGTGACAACATGTGTTGTAAAAAGCGCTATATAAATAAAATTGAATTGAATTGAATATATATATATATATATATATATATATATATATATATATATATATATATATTGCATCAAGCCAAGTTAACTTTTTTTATATATTACATACACGCACAATATCCTTAGTATCTTCAAATCTATTAGCATAATGCCAGCACCAACTGCATCCAGGACATTAAAAACTGGACGGCGTCTCATTTTCATTTTCTCATTTCCTGATTACTATTTTGAACAACATGTTATTGCAGATTGCAGGATATTGTGTTATATCACACACAGTTCTGAAAAGATTAAAGAGTAATGATGGAAGCAAACAATGTAATGATGTAAACCAGCCACTTTTCCACATTTCTCTTTCTTCAATGACCTCAAGTTGTCCAGTCTGCTGAAGTGAATATTTTTATTTATTAATAATATTTGCATGAATTGATGTCAAACTGGTCTGTTATACTGTTGAAATAAGAAATAAACTGATTACTTACTTAAGAACACACTTGAATGTATTTAGTTAGTTGATAATTGCACTTTTATTTTTAATTTTTACATTTATCTAATGCACTTTGCACAGATTAAAGTTGAAGGTCCTCATGTATGTATCACATGACTACAGCATGATTTAAAATGTAAATTACATTACAATTATACAAAATAGTATCTAAAATGAACTGAGAATTATTCAATATATAATTGAATAAAGAATAAATAATAAAGAATTATTTTCCTCATAAAAACATTGAAATTAAATAATTTTTAATGTAATACTTCAACACTGGTAACACAAGTTTTTTTGATAATTGACAAAAGTTTGATAAAGTAAAAAAGTTAATTTTGTAAATTACTGTTTTAGGTTTTTTTAATACACTTTGCAAAAAATATTTAAAATGTATTTATAAGAAGTGCATTATATTATAACTTTTAAAAGTGTGATCAAAGTATACTTTCAAGCATTTGATGAAAGCATTAAATTAATATATTTTTAACATGTTTTAAGTAAGTACATGAATTGGCTAGCACATTTACAACATACTTCTCAAACGTTCAGTATATTTTAAATATAATTAAGTACATTTGTTTTTCAATAGGGTTTGACAGCAAAAAATGTATATTATCATTTGAGAACATCTGGAAAACTGGAAATTTGCATATTGACTGAAAAAAGATTTCTTTTGAACAACTTGGTTATGTAAGAAAACATCTAACCACTTTGCATGATTAAATTGTATATTAGACTGATGAAGAATATGCTGAGAGTCTATCCAGAATGTTGACATTGTCACAATAGAATAACTCTTTTTGGTTCCATATAAAACCCAAACGGATTCTATATAGACCCTCTACAGTACGTTCTTCATCAGTCTAACGAACTATTTAATCATGCAAAGGATTATATGAGTGTTCATGGATTTATATAGAACCATTTTTTTTACTAAAGAGCCCTTGAAGAACCATAATTTTAGGTGTACACAACAGTACCTTTTCTGCACCATGAGTGCTTTATCATTATTTACAAAAAAAAGGCTTAGTAATGCTAAAGAGTTTGCAGTCTTTGGAAGGTGTTCAGTAGCTTTAAGGCATACCTTGATTACATATTGACATGCAGTCCATAATTCTGGCTACTGATAATGTTTTTCCAAGGGTTTTTCTTTTCTAGTTCTTTGGTTACTATTTAATCTCTCTCTACATTGTTTGGGAGAGGAATAACATACTCGTTGCCTCTTGATTGGATCAAAACAGCTTTCCTGTAGAACAGTTCAGTGGGCACTGCATACACATTCTTGGATTCCAACACTTCAGACACAAAAGTGGAAGCAATATTCAACCGACCATCCCTGCAGAGCTGTCTGCTAGTCTTCATGAGCTCTTTTACCAATACACAGTACATTAATAAATGACACAGTGCTGATTCTCTGGAACATATCCATTTATCATTTGAAATGTCTTGAGTTTCATTAATAATGAAGGTCCTTTTACTCCCATTACATGATTCTCGGGTGTTGCAGCCATTGCATGATCAAACTGCTCAGCTTCATTTCTGAGATGTGGCTTTGGGGCTTTATTTGTGTAAGGACCACCTCCAACATGATAACAGAAATCACATCCATAAAACCCATTAAACTGAATCTGAACTACATATGAGAGCATACACCTTGGAGACATGCTCCATGTTTGCTGAGTTTTTCCCACTTAATGCCATCTCTTTCTAGAACAGCTCATCTACAAATGGCTTCAGAAATGTTAACATGTTTGGCTTCTTCTCCCCAAACCATGGAAGACAGCCACGGAAGACGGATATTTGCCTTGCGTTCTTTAGGTTCAAGTTCTATGACTTGGCATTGAATGGGCCAGATTTGGTCTGTCACGGTGAGGGAGGCTCCCCCTACCGGTCGCACTCCCTGCACAGCGGCAGTTGTCCTGTTGTTGTTGCGTTGTGTGCATCCCTCAGGTGGGCGGAGCCTATTAACCCCTTCACCTGAGGGACGTTTGTCTGTCTATATATGACTTGTCTTTGTACCATTTGACTGCTGGTTATTGTTTCCGTAAGTTGGAACGGTGCACGGATTTTTGGTTTGCGCACTTTATTCATTAAACCCCTCTTTTTCTCTGAGACTTGGCATGATCGCTTCCTTTTAGTTCGCACTCTCTGCCCGTCACAGAATAACCAGCCACTTTCGGAAGCCGCCAGTCTCCTTTACTTTCTCCTTCGTTCGTGGTCATGTCTCGTGGTAAGTGTTTGTCTGCGTGTTATTTGTTATGTTGTTTTGTGTGAGGAGAGCATGCGGTACTCTGCTGCAGGGTGTCACCTACGGCTAGGAAGGAGATCCCTCCCTTCCCCGTGTAAAGGGGTTAATATGGTCAGGGCAAATGCGCGTTTGTGTTGTGTGTGCACGGCTATGTTGCGTGCAGGTTCCTCCTGGCAGTTGGCTTGGGCGTCCCTGGACCTTGTGGGATCTCTCAAAGTAGGCAGGAACCCCCTGCCTATAATATTTATATATTTCCAAATGCTGACATTTCAGTACCTCTGATGAACTTTTGGTTGGTGTTTCCTGCTGCTGCTGTTCTCCTGCTGAATTGACAAGATGCCTTCTTATCATGCTTTCATCATATGGCTGACTGCTTGCTCCCTCCTCTGTAACAGGTTCTTCACCTGGAACATTCTGATCAAGGGATAGTTCATGGATTTATTAAGCAATCTTTATATAATAAGAGACAAATACAATTCTGAATTATTGGAAACTTAAGAATAAAGTGAATATGTATTTTGCAGATTCTCTGTACTAAAAAATAAAGAAACAGCACACAGATACTGCTGCTATTGAATTTTATCCTGTTGATTTTACTTGCATGTCACTTGTGGGAATAAATTGAGTATGCCTCCAAAGAAGATTTTTCTTCAACATTAAATGAAGGTGGAATATAATGAATGCAGTTACAATGTCAATGTGTAATATGTTAAAACATCCATAATTTGTATTCTTGTGAATGGAAACATAACATACCTCTTCTAAGACCTTTCTTTTTTTGTGTTTGTGTCTGAGGTTGCACAATACAGGTATTTCTTGTAATTTTCTCTACTGTATGAAGTACTCTGCAATTAACAAAACATTCCCATGTGGTCAAAATGAATAATTACTCATATTACCATATAATACAAATATTATTTTCATAATTATTATTGTTGTTAGTAAGAGAAGACGTATAAAACATGAAATACCTCTTTCTCTTTTGATATCCGTCTGTATTTGGTAGCTTTTGAAGGTTGTTTCGACTCATCCAGTAGATATTCTTTGAGTGGCGTTTACATCATCAAGTAACGATGGACGACATTATATTTCTAATGCGTTGTTTATTGAACATACACATGACACGCTGACATGACTCGCACAGACTTCTAGACTGACTTACATATCTCGCGCCACGCACGTCATGGAACTCCCCTTTTCAAGTATAGTAAACATGTACTATACAAACATTAACTGTTGGCATAACTTCTAACAATATGTTTACTCTTGTACATCCACTTATCTCAGTTATCACTTGTAAACAAAATCTTCCATATACCCAACAAAACACATTCTTACGAAGTTTCTTCTTTTTTTCTTACAACAGTAACTAAGGGTGTGGGTAGACTACCACAGTCCCCTTGAGATGAGGAGGGATTTATTCTGCCCTTTTTGTCCATCATCTCAACTAACTTGCATACCTGGGGTTTGGTTTAACAGTCCGACCAAACCTGGTAACAACTGGAGTTGGGTGTTCAGGGGAACCAGGGGTGTCAGCAGGAGCACTAGCGGTGGTTACGCCCTGCTCAGCTGGCTCACGCTGTCCATCTTGATCCGTCGGCTGAGGAACATCCATCTTTTGCGGTGATGACAGCTGCTGGTTGACCAGCTGGATGTAGCACCGGTTCCGTCTCTGTATGTCGCCTCGCTCCGTCTCCAGTGTAAAAGAATGTGGCGCAGCCTCCTGGCGCTGCACAGTCTCTGGTGTTGTCCAAGCCTTTTCTCCGTCGATCTTCAATCTGACTTTATCGCAGATGGAGAGTGATGGTAGAGGCTTGGCAGAGTACCTGCGGTTGTAGTACTTTTCATAGGACTGTTTTGCTTTCGCGTCGTCTTTGTTTTTTTTTGACAGTCTCTAGATTTGGCCACATTGGCCGCAGTCTCTCTTTGAGTACAGGGAGTATTGTACAACAGATCCAGAGGGGTTAGACAGTTTAACCGACTGCTTAGAGAATACTTATAGATCAGCTCTAGATATAGTAGCTCCATTCAAACATAAAAAGGTCAGACTTAAAAAGCTCGCCCGTGATACACCGACCAAACTCGTAATTTAAAACAAATAGCACGTAAATTAGAGCGGAACTGGCGCTCTACTAAGCTGGAAGTATTCCACTGTGCCTGGAAGGATAGCCTTATTGAATACAAAGGGGCACTTACTAAAGCACGGTCAACATACCTAGCCTCACTGATCGAAAAAAATAAAAATAATCCTAGATTTCTTTTCAGCACTATTTCTAAACTTACAAAAAATCAAACCAGCACTGAACATCAGATTCCAGGGAACCTAACTAGTAATGTATTTATGGATTTCTTTGATAATAAAATAGAGAATATTAGACTAAATATAAATCCTTTTATAGGTAATTCATCTGGTTTGTCATCTGGATTGGCTGATATTGAACAAAATCTAGCATTAGAAGAAAAGCTTGAAGCTTTTCATCCACTCCCACAACTAGAATTGGAGAAAATAATTTCATTGTTAAATTCTACTACTTGCACATTAGACTCGATTCCCTCTAAATTACTCAGAGGTTTTACCAGTTGTAATCGAACCTCTTTTAAATATAGTAAACTCATCCATCACAATGGGTCACATGCCCAGATCCTGTAAACTAGCAGTCATTAAACCCCTGATCAAGAAACCAAATCTTGATCCTAATGTACTATCTAGCTACAGACCCATCTCGAACCTATCATTTATATCCAAGATCATAGAAAAAGCTGTGGCCAAACAGTTATGCTTATATCTGCACAGGAACCACATATTTGAAAAATTCCAATCTGGATTTAGGCCCCACCACAGCACTGAAACAGCACTAGTTAAAGTAACAAATGTGCTTCTCGATCTTAGTGCAGCCTTCGACACAATAGATCACAAGATCCTGCTAGAAAGGTTAGAAAACTGGGTTGGAATCTCGGGTACAGCCCTTTCATGGTTTAGTTCTTACTTAACCAATCGCTATCAGTTTGTAGAGCTCGATAATATTCCCTCCAAACACTCAGAAGTGAAATATGGAGTCCCGCAAGGCTCCATCCTAGGACCACTATTATTTACATTATATATGTTACCATTAGGAATAGTTATAAATAAACATGGTGTCAACTTTCACTGCTATGCAGATGACACCCAACTTTATATATCAGCCAAACCTGATGACAAATCCAGATTAGGAAAAATTGAGGTCTGCGTAAGTGATATTAAATGTTGGATGTCGCTAAACTTCCTCCACCTTAATGGTGACAAAACAGAGGTTCTCCTTCTGGGCCCAAAGACCACAAGACAGAAAATACCAGATCTAATGTTAAATCTCGTAGATTACCCCATTACTCCTGGCTCGGTAGCCAAAAATCTCGGCGTCTTATTCGACTCTGACCTATCATTTGATAAATACATAGATAATACTACCAGGATAGCTTTTCTACATCTCCGTAACATTGCCAAGTTAAGAAATGCATTATCCCAGCATGATGCAGAAAAACTAGTACACGCCTTTGTTAGCTCCAGATTAGATTATTGTAACTCGTTACTGTCAGGATGTTCAAATAGGAATATAAATAAACTTCAAGTAGTTCAAAATGCCGCAGCCAGCGTTCTAACTAGAACTAGGAAATTTGAACATATCAGCCCAGTCTTATCGGCCCTGCACTGGCTCCCAGTAAAATTCCGTATCAATTAATAAGGTAACAGCATGTGGAAGAGCCTTTTCTTATAAGCCCCCCAACTATGGAATAGTCTTCCAGAATGTGTTCGGGACTCTGGCACAGTCTCAATCTTTAAGTCTAGGTTGAAAAGACATTATATTTCTTATGCGTTGTTTATTGACATGACTTGCACAGACTTCTAGGCTGTCTTACATATCTTGCGCCACTTGCGTCATGGAACTCAGGACTGCGTCATGCATGCACAGTATGCAACACCATGCAACCGAACATTCACTTTACATTACACTTTGTATTGTCTTTTAGATGCCATGTCTGCTGCAATGCGTTGTATTTTTCTCCTAAAAACGCATGCATAGTATCTTAAACGTCCTCGTTTGATTTCAACCAATCACTTTAAAGATATACAGAGAGTCAATGTGTTCATGCGTGTACTTAGGAAATATTTGTTAACTACATTTCTATTATTTTTCTATATAGTCTGTCTTAGAGACAATTTTTTGTGTGAGTTAGATGTTTTCTAGAGATTTTACAAATGGTGAGCATTTTTCCCATCATCCTTCAAGTACTCGTTTGGTGCGAGGCTGCTGTTCCTCAGTCATGGCTGCCAAGTGTATCAGAAGGTAGGGTACAGTTCAGGGATTTTTTCCAGTAGAAAATGGCACCGTTTAAGTTCGGAATATTTTATTTCAATGACAAATCAGTTCATGTCGAAAGTACTGACATTGTGACACACTAGAACACAAAGCAGCTTGTTCAGGTATTAGCAAGGCCGGATCTTTCGATCGACGACGGGTGGATTGAAGTGTACGAGGCTAACAGGAAAGAACCACAAAAGAAGGTGGCCGCAAAACTCCTCTTACTAGGAGGTTTGTATTCTCATAAGTGCATACCTATTCTGAGACAAAAATCGCAAGTGAGCAGTTTTCCTTGCGCAAAGTGATTTTCCTCACTCGCGATTTTTGTCTTGGAATTGACACCACACATACCGTAAAATAGTTGAATGGATATGCTTTCTACAATAACCAAACGTGAGAAGATGTCACCCCCGCCATGAAATGTACGCCCGTTGGAAAGTGCGTTTGGTCGGCCAAAGCCTCCCCGTGTTTTCCAGTAAAGATACATGCAATGTTTTACAATTGCTTCAAGTAAACGTTAGTTCATAATTGTGTGCACAGCTTAGAAGACACAAGGGATGTTTTTTATGGCAGACAAAAAAGCCACCCACTCTTAAAACTAAGATAGACTAAAATAGACTATTACATTATATATATATATATATATATATATATATATATATATATATATATATATATAAAAAATGGTAGAAAGGAATAGGTTTGTTACTGCTAAGACTTTACTAATGACTGGTGATGGCTACCTGTAAATACCTTGCTTTATATGTAATTATATTTTTATGGAAACTTGACAAAGTGACTGAAAAGACATGCTGTAGATATTTTGTCTAACCTTTTATGTTTGATATTCACAGACAACTATAAGGTCTTGATAGAGAAAAAAAGGGCCTTTCTTAGGAATGAGGACATCTGGATCATGGCAGCTGAGAAGAAAGGGGCCACACAGTGTACCATCTCAGTAGATGGAAGCAAACCAACGGCTGATATTGCTTGTTATAATGGTTCCTTAAGGAAATACAACTGAACTGAAAACAGCTTTGTTGTAATATGTTGCAACTAGGGATGCAATGATAAAAAAAACAACAAATTTAGTCAGTACTAATAGTTGCTATATAAAATGAAGACATCAACATACAATATGAAGACAGCAACATACACAAAAAATCCAAAATGCATTTATGGTACTGTAGTATTGTGATGTTTCTAAATTTGGATGCGTTGGATTTATTTTACATTATGTTACATGTTTTATATTACATAGTTATATTACATGTTTTTGCTGATACAGAAAAAGAAGAGTGCTGAGACATTAAGATCCAGAATCCCTTCAGAAAGTGACTGTCACGGTGACGCTCCCGGACCCCTCCTTTTGGGCGTGTGTTTACGTCGTCCAAGTCCATATGTGTAGTTCCGTGGGTGTGTCGGTGTGGGTGTGTTCATCAGTCTCACTGTCAGGGATGCGGTTGGCAGCCAAGACCACCAGAGGGCGCCAACAACGCATACCACCCAGCAACGCCAGAGGGCACCCTCGCCAGAGTATTGACTCACCTGAATCAGATTTCTCATGATTACCAGTATTACTTAAGGTCTATGAACATTGAGATCTGTGCGAAGTATTGCTCCATGTTTCAGTGTGACTTTACCAAGCGTTTCTTCTGTCTGTTAGTTACCCACGTGTACCGAACCTTTTGCCTGTCTCCGATTTGGATTTATTGGATTTTGCCCCTTTTGTACTTTTGCCTGATTAGTCTCTCGTCTTTCTGTGTACCGACCTCTGCCTGTCCTGCGACCTCTCTGAAAGCCTACCCTGCCCTGGCCGGGCCGTTGCCCGTACCCTTGTATGAGTATTGTACTATATACCTGCCGATTATTATTAAACATAAGTATTTGCACAGCCTGCGAATGGATCCGTCTCTTCCACCCACGGCCCAGACCTTACACTCACCTGTGGCTCGTCTCATCATCACCAGGAGATAGCGTTGTTTGTCTATTTAATGTGCGTTTACGCAGTGTCTTGTGCGCGTCTTTGTTTCAAGTGTTTAATGTAATTAAGATTGTATGTTGTGTTGACCGTTCCACTACTGAAAGTCGCGTTACGTCAAAATAAACGTTGAGTGTTAAGGCAGCTCTGTGGCGTCCTGCTTTAAAAATCATAACGTTACAGTGACGACACAGGCGTTGAACCAACAGTTTCTGGAAGAAACGTAAGTATTTAGAGAAATATGCAAATAATGTGTACAGATATGACATAATACAATTGCTTTTACATTTGATAGCAGTACAGTCGTTTTGCTACCGGTGACAGACAGCTGGCAGGCAGATCTCTTTCTGATATCTGGAAAGACACTTAAGACGACACATCAAGTCATAGACCTGACAATATTATGCCAATACAATAAAAAATATTAGAAGGTAAAATTATAAAGGGTTGTGTGATGTGCAGGGAGTGCGAACGAAAAAGGAAGCGATCACGCCAAGTCTCAGGGAAAAAGGAGGGTTTAATAATAATGTCCTTTCCCGGCTTAAGTCTTCACTGCTGAAGAGAAAGCCAAAAACCTCCACACCCTCACACAGTGAGGAAGAAGACACAGACATAGACGCCAATGTGTGTCAGGGATGGCTCCAGCGCGACTCCCTCTGTGGCCACTAGAGGGAGTTTTCACTCCCACATTCCTCATAATCAGCGTTGAGGATCCGCAGCTGTCCTTCCCCTTACTAAAGGGTGACAGTTGCGGTGATTCAACGCTGAGTTGTTTGTTGCCTTGCTCTTGCAGCCAGCCTCTCTAATGTGTTATCTCTTGGTGTTGTGTCACCTACGCTGTTCTTTTTCGAGTGTTTAACTCATGCGCCATCCCTGGCCATTCTCAAGTTTTCCTTTCTCTGTTTGCTTCCTATCATTTTGTTATTTTTATAGAGATTGTTTTCTGTTAGTTATTTACCTGATCCGCCACGTTGACCTTGTCCGTGTGCTTTTTGAGTTCTCTTATTACTTACCTACACGTAGAGTTTTGCTCCGTGCCTTTTTTGTTTGTTATTTCCATTTCGCATTTTTACATTTTCTTTTCTCAGCTTTTCCCGTGCTATTTTTACGGAGGTCTCAGTTCCCTAGATTATTTTATTGCACTTGGGTCCAATCATTAAAATCCCACGGGTTCTCGGGGTTCGGAGGACTCGCGTCACTCCGCGAGTCAGCCGGACATGGAGCAACCCCCTTACAATGTGGACTTGTTTGATCCACCGCAGGCTTCTGGACCAACTGTACGTAGTTACAGAACATAAGTTAGGAAAAATATATTGACTAATTAAGGCTTCATTATAACAGTATAACATTTTTTAGCAGATTTTGAGATTTGCACAATCAATGTTTCAATAATAAGCATTTTTAAAGGTACAGTAGAAGGCTCACACGCTACTGGTCTACAGTCTCAGTAAAAATGTAATTAAAAGTAACCTGCCAACAAATGTACACATTGACAAAAATGCATAATTTGAGACTGTCATGTTGAACCATAAGTATTCACTTGATTAGTTGATTGATTAACTTAATGAAGTGTTAGAAATGTTTTTAGGGGTGCCCCCGCAGCCCGATTATAAATTGATGAAAATATATTTTCTGGACACAGATTTTCCTGGGCAACACAAGGGTGCAGGTCAGCAAAAGCTGCTTCCAAAGGACCAGGAAGTGACCAGAATGTAACTGTTTGCACAGGAATTAGCCATGCTTCTTTTTGGAAGGGATGTGTTGGCTTCCTCAAGTCTAACTGGAAAATCAGCACTTGGAATACCAAAGGATCAGGTATACCTGGAAAAGCTAAGTGCCCTTGTTGGTATGTATTTTTGATTTTTCTTCTTCATTTTGGTGTTTTTAGAACGACAAACTATGGTTCTAGACAGCTACCTCCATCAGAGCCTAGTTTCAACCACAATTTGCTACAAATTCCTAATTGGCAGGATCCGATGTGTTTTGATTTAAGTAAGGATCAGGGTAGCCTATTGGATACAGGATGGAACTAAACTCCCCTTAGCAAAAAGTAGTATACGTAAAGTTCATTTTATTAAGTATACTTCAGTATAAGTATAAGTATAGCAAGTATACTACAGACCATATACTTTAAGTGTACTAGAAAGTATACCAATTTAATACTTCTTCGGACTAAATTGGAACATTTCTAGTTTATAAAAGTATACTTTACAGTATAAAAATAGTATACTCATCTATATGCTATCAATGTACTTGGTATATCCCTCTAGTATGCTTAAAGTATACCACAAGTATTATTTCCCTAGTTCACTTTAAGTTTGCTTGGCATATTACTTATAGCTTAAAATTTATGTATTTGAAATACACTCCTTAAAATATTGTCGTGGCAGCGAAGAAAGGAGTCACACGAGTAGCTAATTTAAACAAGAGAATGCACCCACATCACAGTGAGGGTGCTCCCGGCTTTCCTCACAGAACAAACACATATGCATCCTCCACACACTTGTAATTAAAAACAGCAAAATAACTACATGCAAACTCACACATTAAACGGATTATTTATAATTTCCAGTCTCTCTCGCCTATCTCCCAGCAACCTCTGCTGACGAGTGGGCGGGGCTTGTCAATCTGTATGTCCGGCGCCGTCTCAGTATTCTTAAAGTTTACTGTATGTACACAAGAGTGTGATGCATTTACAAAATCACAAGACAGAAGCAAGATATAGTAAGATATAGTAAGTATTAGTACTTTGAGGCAGAAAGATGTAAAAAGTACTTAAGTATAAGTTTTAAGATTAAAATACAAGTGTAAGTCTTAGTATTAATGTACTTCGTCTTAGACTTCTGTTTATACTTCTGTGTATAAGCCAAGTATACTTCACTATACTATTCTTAAGTATCTAAAATTTAGTTTATAAAAGACACCTTCAAGTATACTTCCTCAGTTTTAGTAAAAATAGGTATACTCATAGTACACTTGAATAAACTTATTTTTGCTAAGGGTATTAATGTACTTAGTCTTAGACTTCTGTTTATACTTTTCAGTATAAGCCAAGTATACTTCACTATACTATTCTTAAGTATTTAAAAAATAGTTTATAAAAAGTAACCTTCAAGTATACTTCCTCAGTTTTAGTAAAAAATAAGTATACTCATAGTACACTTGAATAAACTTCTTTTTGCTAAGGGTCTGCAAGAAGGTTATTCCAGAACCAGTGTTTTTAGACCATCTGAGATAACCAGTGGGAGTCTTAACTGAATAAATCTACAAAAAAGGTCATACTATGCCTATGAATTAGCACAAACCATTTTGAGAAGCACTTTTGGTTGTTTTACCATTCTGCAAACAAATCTTTAAAAAAATTGCTAACACAACAGAACTGCCTGCTACAGGACATGCAATTGGGAAAACCCTAACCCTAGCCTGTTCCAATGCCTGAGCTATTGTCAAAGCCGTTTTAGTAATTTTTGAATGCATTGTATTAATACTCATTACTCGTCACTTATTTATTTAGGTTTTATAATGTGTAATTTGTGGTATACGCCTTACAAACAAGCATTATTTATCATTTTGTTATTTTCATTTTGTACAGATGCTGTACTTTTGGAGTTTCCTGGTACAAGTGTGTCAGAAGTGAGAGCAGCCATTAGAAGAAAATGCAATAATGAGAGTTTTGTGTACAAAAAGAAACAGTAGAAAATGTAGTGTTATGTTATTAAGTTATATTTTGTTTATGTATATTTTGTGAATGACACAGAACTGTTCTAAATACAAGAGCAACTGTTTAGGTTTCTGTTTGGATCTTACATACAACACTACAAACTACATTTCACTGCACTTGTCTGTGCTGTAATACAGTGTAGGTACCATGCCAAACCAGCAGGTGGCAGTACCACTGGAATTACATCAAACAAGCTTGATTCGACGGAAGAAAGGGTGTGTCTAAAATAAAGTAAATTCAGATGTTTAAATACCTTGATCAGCTCTACCATATCTCTCTCATTTAAGAGAGGATCTGCCATATTTCTCTCTGGTTTGACCCGCACCGAGGTTAGACCTATTTAACACTAGAAGCGCCGCGCCTCATTTACATACTTATACCTAGAAGCACCGAGGGCCAGTCATTTGACCGCTTTCAACACCTACTACTAACGCCGTGTTGTTTTCACCTACTGAAAGCGCGCCTCGGCGGTCAAAAGACTAGTACTGACACATAATTAACGCTAGATCGCGTTTTGCACAAAAGGCAGAACGAGCCGCCAAAACAAAATATTCGTAATGGTGACATTTGCACGTAACGTCAATAACAAATTAATGTGACTAAATAACCTTTTAGAATCAGTGCCCTGTGACACCGGTTTGCCCCATTGTCCGTTTTATTTAGTTTCATATTGCATTTCCTGGTTTGTGCGAAATCGTAAATGCAAAATATTGGTTTAGGTTCACGGTTAGTGTAAGAGTTTGCTTGGTTAGTGTAACAGTTTGCTTATTTGTGTAGTATTCTGTTAGCGTGTATGTCACTAGATTATTGTTCGTATGGAACACCACTGACCTACTGGCCCACACAACCCGCTGTGAAGCGTTAGCGTCTATTGTCTTGCTAATGCAACAGAGTGCGTTGGAACCTTCAACCCCCACATCCACAGAAAGCTTGTTCAATACTCAAAGTAGCAAACGTGAAGCCCGCAGACTGAGCCAAAGCAAGTTTATTTGTATACGTCATGTTTTCATGTCTGTAGACTAAAAGTAGTGTATGTTAGTGTAATGCAGGCTATGGTGAACATAACAAATCTGCAAATAAATGTCTATAATGTTTTATATGGGACAAAGAATAAAAAGTACAAATAGGCTCATGCTAAAATTAATTACAAAAACATAATTATAAAAGGTAGTGTCACGTATAGCACCTAACCCCGCCCTGTTTTCCGTCTCCATGGTTTCCCTGCTGTCTGTCACGCCCCGTGATCATGCGTCCCACCTGTGTCTCGTTCCTACTTCCCCTTCCTTGTGTATTTAGCTTTCCCAGTCGTGACTTCCATGGTCGGTTATTTGTCGTAAGTCCTTCCAAGTTCTATGTTCCTTTCCATGCCCGGTTACCTCGTTTCTCTGTTCTCTGTCTCCGTATTGCCTTGCTCATTGTCTCCCGTCGTTATATATATATATATATATATATATGTTCATCTCCGGTTTCCTAAGTTCTGAAGTGTACTCTTGTTAGTTAGTCTTATGTTTCATGCCCTTAGTTCTGAAGTGTACTCTTGTTAGTTAGTCTTGTTAAGTATGTCATTGCGTCTTAGTTATGTTTCATGCCCTTAGTCGGTTACTTACCTTGTGCTTTTGTTCACTTCGTTAACGTTCTGTCCCCTTGTTTGGTTTGGTTTGCTTCCGTGTTGTGTTGGCTCAACCCTGTGTTTATTCCTGTCCTAGTCCGGTGTTTGTTTCAGTTATATCCTATAGTTTCCGTGTCAGTATGTTGTTTAGTTGTAGCTTCTTGACTGTCGTTGTATTTGTTGGTTGTCTGGTTTCCCTGAGTCTCGTAGCGTCTGTCAGTTAACTTTGTGTTTGTATCTCCGTTAAAGTATTGCATGTATTTCCCAGTCCCTCAGTGTTTCCCTGCTTCCCGTTTCCTCCTCGCGGTTATCGTCTGTTTGTTTAACTTAATTAAAATATTCATCAGATCCTGCATTTGCGTCATGCCTGCCCGCGTCAAACGAAGTATGGATGTTCACAAGCAGCTTTATCACCATTCAGTGATTTATATTCGATTTAGCCTAATCGAAGCTTATATTGCCTAAGTTTCGTTCCCCAGTTCAAGTCTAGTTCCTTTTATATATTGAGTTGTGAACTCGAGAATAAACCTCCATCTGCTCATGTTAACATTAATGCACTGTTTGAACAATATATGTGCATTTATTGCAGCCAGGTTTAGGAGGTTGTAGCACACCGCTACAAGCCAATGACGGGTGCCTCCCTTCTCTCTTTAGCTTATATTGCATAAGTTTCGTTCCCCAGTTCAAGTCTAGTTCCTTTTATATATTGAGTTGTGAACTCGAGAATAAACCTCCGTCTGCTCATGTTAACATTAATGCACTGTTTGAACAATATATGTGCATTTATTGCAGCCAGGTTTAGGAGGTTGTAGCACACCGCTACAAGCCAATGGCGGGTGCCTCCCTTCTCTCTTTAGCTTATATTGCATAAGTTTCGTTCCCCAGCTCAAGTTCCCTTTATGTACTGAATTGTGAACTCGAGAATAAACCTTCGTCTGCTCAGGTTAACGTTCATGCACTGTTTGAACAATATATGTGCATTTATTGCAGCCAGGTCTAGGAGGTTGTAGAACACCATTACAGGCCAACGACGGGTGCCTCCCTTCACCGAATACAGTCAGACCGAATGCCATTTGGTCCATAACATCGACGCCACATTTAGTCGTGTTGTAATAGGAAACAGTTTCAGGCAGTTTCTTTGCACTATTATCAATTGAAACTGTCTGATGCATTGTGCTCAAGATGCATACATTTTTTTTTAGGTTTTGCCTGGTTATTTTGCCTGGAGTTATTTTTCCAGCCCGCAACACCTTGGTGGAAAATCTTTCAGACTGTGCCTGTGTACATGGGGGCATCTCACGTCTGATTTTATTCATCGTTCCAACAATAGTGGTTTTGTTTGCAAGGGTGTTTGCAAGTGTCAATGAAGTGAAGAAATTGTCAGTCGTTACATTTCTTCCTTTACCCATGAAAGGCGTCTCTTGTGTATTGTTTATTAAACGTATTTATTCATGGTCCTCCTCACGTTCGTTTGAGTCTCCGTTTAGTGTTATGTAAATACCTACGTGCTCCTGCGCCTGCGTCACGCCCCTTCAGCACAAGCAGCGTGACAATATCTCTGAATGTCTGTCGAGACATTGTCTCTTTGAAAATGGGATTTCCCAAGTCAGCAGACCAGTATTCATCCAGTTTCATGCTTTTACCGGCTGTTATACCTCTCAAATAAACGAGACCCACAAATGCCATCATCTCATTTTTACATCGCTCGCAAAGATACATAATGACTTATGTAATGCATTTACATATGTAGCTTGCGTTCTAATTAATTCATTTGTAATGCCAGTGTGTCAACAACACATAAAAGCATCCATATACAATGTAATTCATTTACATAATAAATGCTAGCTAACAGCTAGCCCTGGCAAAGAGGGATCATGCCCGTGAGATATTTGCTTTGAGATATTGACTTGATAAATAGGTCACCATTCGCAGAATTCCTGCAAACTACTAAAGCATTAATTAGGCAAAGCACGACTCACTCAGTTTGATTTAAACTTTTATTTATATATATATATATATTATAATAATAAAAATAGTATATATTTTAAGACTTTAAGAAAGTGAAACACTTCGGGGACGAATTACGTTTTTTTTTCTTTACACGCACACTCAGTTTTGAACTTTGATTAATTTTGTTTTGAAAACTATTGATCTTCACATATTTATACTAATTATTAAATGACATACGAATCTTTGCGACACCCGCTGGCAGAATAGAGAATCACAGTCTTGAAATGTAGGCGATGACGGCAATATTACGGAGATACGAGCAAAATCTATTTAAACTAGCCTGTACGGAGTTTCTTTTAACCATGTAATAATGCTAATTTATTAAAAGTACTATTCTGGGAGAAGTCATGAAAGGAGGATTCTGAAATTGGATCCAGTGCAAAGATATTTACTTTTTTGTGCTGCAGCGGTCAAATGACCGGCGCTCGGCGCTTCTAGGTATAAGTAGGTCGAACAGATGTGGTGCTTCTAGTAAGATGTCACAGCGGTCAAATGACCGGCGCTTGGCGCTTCTAGTGTTAAGAGAGGATCCGCCATATCTCTCTCTGGTTTGACCCGCACCGAGGTTAGACCTATTTAAGAGAGGTTCTGCCATATCTCTCTCTGGTTTTCTTTATTGCGAGCACGCGAACTCCGGTACGACTATCGGCAAACAGCTGAAAGTCGTATTACTTAATTAACGAGCCCAAGTAACGGTGTAATCCAACAACCGACTGATCAACGTCGCCACAGCTTCAGATTCAGCGACCTACTTCTATCAAGCTTGCTAACGCGGCCACACGGACTGACACAAAGGCGATCAATTCCCTGTCGTTAAACCGTGGATGAGACTGACATTCCTGGACTCCGTATCCAGAAGGACAATCACCAGGACACCTGGACGACGTCGCTTTTATCAACGAGGAACCTGTGGTGGAAATTCCCTCCTAATTCCAGGAGAATTCAGCAAGGACGACGAAGCCACCCAAAATCCTCAACACGTAAGAGTCTAAACGCTGGGCATAGCTTTTCAAAGGGCATTACTCCCACCTCCTCACACGCGCACGACTGCCCAAGCGCGCGCACACATTTACTCTCCCCCTTTTACACATTCACACACACTAGATGCCGAGCCTTCCCTGTAAATATACTGATCCCTGTTGATGCTGTTTGTTTAGAATAGTTGGTTTTAAATAAATGTATCATTTATTTTCACCAATTTGTCTGTGTTGATGTCATTCAAAAGTGGTTGCAGCCAAAACCTCCAAAGAATTCATAGTTAAATCCTTCAGATACCAAACCATTAGTTACCTTTAGTTGAGAACTTAATGTTGTGGTTCTGGTATAATTTGTATATGAGACTGATTCTAAATGAATGAGACTGATTAATAATTAAGGTAAAACAAATTAATCTACTTTAAAGGATTAGTAGGTGAAACCCCTACAACAGTGTCTCAAAGTTTTGGTTATTGTGGAAATACACAAAGCATTTTTTGAAGTCAATAAAACACTTTCAAGTATATACGGACATTGTGTTTAATGTGATGCAATTAGTTACATTTAAAACCTAACACACAGTAGAGCTGTCACGTTTAGCCCTCCTCCTTCTGTCATTCGAGCCTGTTTGTACAACCCCAAATTTGGATTGCCCTTTTATAAATCTCGCTCTCCTCAGCATTTGTGTCCGCCTTCTTATTCTCCGTCGCTCCCGGCGTTACATAACAACCAGCCTTACAAGGACATAGCGAGAGAGCGAGACTCTGGTAAGTTCGGTCGCTTTAATGAGATGTTGGCTGCTTCCGTGCAGTCCAAATCTCCGGTATTGCAGCGCGAACAAGCCGGAGACAGGAATTCCCCTGGCGTTGTGGGAACAAGGGGATCTCGTCGCTCAAAGAAAAAGGTACAGTTACTTTCAATTCTAACTGGCTTTCGCGACGAGACCCCCGGTAAACGCTGCGAATCTACCCGTCTTCATAAACACTACAGGGAGGAGCGACCTGTAGTGCAAGACGTGGCTAGATGGGATGAATGTGCAGACGAGCATTTGCTCGGCTCTCGGTTGGCTTTAAAAAACCACTGCGAGCTCCCGGTGCAGAGCCGTCGCAGAGAAAGCAACCGAGAAGCAGCAGTGTCTGTAGGTTCTCCCAGGCTCATCCAGGCTCCAGTGGAGAAAGCCACGCCCCCTGGATTGAGCCCTGCGGCCGCAGCGCCCCCTATGGTCATCTCCGGAACTGCAGCTATCCCGGAAAAGATAGACCTGCCCCCTCTATTCCCACCGACCTTATCTCCCCAAAAGACCCCAAAGAATTTTTTGGGGGGGTGTAGAGGCCGTGATAGAGTGCACGAGGCCCAGGAGAGGCCAGCTAGCGTTCCGGAGGCCCAGGAGAGGCCAGCTCTAGCGCCGGAGGCCCAGGAGAGGCCAGCTATAGCGCCGGAGGCCCAGGAGAGGCCAGCTCTAGCGCCGGAGGCCCAGGAGAGGCCAGCTATAGCGCCAAAGGCCCAGGAATCACCACCGCCTGTTCCCGCGACCCAGATGGGGCCGCCGCCTGTTCCCGCGATCCAGAAGGGGTCACCCTCGCCGCCTGTTCCCGCGATCCAGATGGGGCTGCCGCCGCCTGTCCCCGCGACCCGGAAGGGGTCACCTTCGCCGCATGTTCCCGCGACTTGGGAGGGGTCATCGCCG
This sequence comes from Brachyhypopomus occidentalis, assembly GCA_020368025.1. Classification (NCBI taxonomy): domain Eukaryota; kingdom Metazoa; phylum Chordata; class Actinopteri; order Gymnotiformes; family Hypopomidae; genus Brachyhypopomus; species Brachyhypopomus occidentalis. The sequence continues at coordinate 24,725 of JAGXOD010001406.1, forward strand.
CAGTTGACTGTCGCCGCCGCGCTTCCAGTGGATCCGGATCCACTGCCACTGGGGGTCCCCGCAGCGCCACCTGTGGACCTGGGGCTGCCGACGCACCCTGCCACACCTCGGACCCCGCCCGTCCCGCCCTGTTCTGAGTCTCCTGTCCCTCCCTGTTTCCCGCCCTCCCCGCCCTCTTACATGGGTTCTGATTTGTTATTTTTGCCTTCTGTTGTTCCTGGTATTGTCTTTGCCCGTGTTATGGTGTCTGTTTCGGTTCCTGCGTCTGTCCCGTTTTTGTCTATTCCTATGCCTGTTTCAGTGTCTGTCCTGGTGTCTGTTCCTGTGTTTGTGCCAGTCCCCCTGTCGGTTGCCTGGTCTGTTTTAGGTCTTCGTCTTCCTCGTCCTCCTGTTGTGCCTTCTCCTGGTCTTCGTCACCCTTTTTGTGATGTTGCTCCTCCCCCCTCGTGTCGGCCTGTTCGTCGTCCTCAGTCTTATGTCTCTGTCTGTTCTGGTTTTGTTCCTTCGTCCGTTTCCACTCCCATGTCTGTTCCTGGTTTTCCTTTAGTCTCTCGCCCTGCTCCGAATTCTTCTCTTGGTTCTCCTTCCCTTCCGGTGTCGTCCATTTCTGGTTTGTGTCCGTTGTCTGTTCCTGGTTTCCCTTGTGTGTTTAGTTGATGTTCTGTTCTTGTTTGGTTTGCGCACCCCGGGTGTGGTGCGCTTAAGGGGAGGGTACTGTCACGGTTAGCCCTCCTCCTTCTGTCATTCGAGCCTGTTTGTACGACCCCGAATTTGGATTGCCCTTTTATAAATCTCGCTCTCCTCAGCATTTGTGTCCGCCTTCTTATTACAACACCGAAGTACACTTACATTTATATTTTTTATGCACTTATGATAATGTAATAAAAGTGCTATTATTGTGTAATATGTTCTTAGTATGCTATAGTTCCATTACAAAGATGCTTAATTAACCAATTGTACTTGCACTATTTTGTGTCACGGTAGTAGGGCAGGGAGGCCGCCAGAGGGCGCCTACACGAGCCCGTGTATTCACACGCACTCCCATTGCACGTGGGCACTCCCCTCCTTATTCTAAACCACTCCCCAGGTCCCAATCACCGGAATATTGAGCACCTGTATTATCTCAACTCCTCCTACTTAAACCCACAGGTTCGGTCGTCCGGTGCTGCACATTCCAGGAGCCTGTCGGACCGTCTGCTTCGTGGAAAGTCTAGTTACTGCATATCTACGCAGCACCGAACCACCTAAGTGGAATAGACGCCTTATTCTTTTTGTGTTCTCCTTATGCTATATAGCCTGAGTATTTCAGTTTGTTACCAAGCCTGAGATGGATAATAAAGGACTTGCAAATCAAACTACGCCTCCCGCTGCTCACCTCAACCCGTTACAGAATGTGCAGCCTGGTGCAGCGGGAGGTAGTCAGCCTTCCGCGTTGGATGTCCTCAACGCCCAAGGAGTGCTACTGGAGCAACAACAAAGAGAGTTGGGTGAGCTAAGGTCAGTAATGCAGGCATTAACCACGAGTGTGCAGACTCTCTCCGTGCAGGCTACTACCTCTCCGCCCAGCCGAGTGGAGGGTGTTCGTTTACCTCTTGCGCCCCCCGAGCCGTACGGAGGTAACCCCGAGGAGTGTGAGGGCTTCTTGGCGCAGTGCGGATTATACTTCACCTACCAGGCCGAACTATCCGAGGCCGCCAAGGTCGCCTACATCCTATCGAGGCTAAGAGACAAAGCCTTGAGATGGGGCGCAGCTCTCATGACGGAAGACTCCCCGTTATTACGTGACCTGGAACTGTTCAAAGAGGAGTTCAGGTCTGTATTCCACCATCCCCGACAGGGTCGCGCATGCGGGATAAGTTTGTTGGGGATGCGACAGGGAACCCAAGCGGTTGCCGACACGCCCTGGAATTCAGGACGCAAGCCGCTGGTTCAGGATGGAACGAGGCGGCCCTCATAGACGTTTTTTGTGGCCAGTCTAAAGCCCGATTTAAGGGCTGAGCTGGCGTGTCGCCAGGAGAATGAATCATTGAACGGGTTGATCCGTTTAGCTATCACGTACGACCGGCTTCTAGAGGAAAGAGGAACCCGGCCCCACATGACGAGACCGAGGGCGCCGCCGAAAGAGGTCTGGAGAAGGAGAGGACCCCCCCGGCCCGAGAAAAGAGAGGGGCCGGAGCTGATGGAGCTGGGAGCAGTCGATTCGGCGCATAGAGGGGGCTCCCTCTCACAAGAGGAGAAAGCCCGGGTGAGTAGATCCATGGTTGCAAAATTACTCGCTGGACGTAACAGTGACTCACCAGTGTATTTCTCTGGGGGTGTCTGCCCTAGTGGACTCGGGAGCTTCCGGGAATCTGATGAGCGCATCGCTGGCTCGACGGATGAAGCTGCCGCTTCTAAGACTGGAGCAGCCACGCAGAGTGTATGCACTGGACGGCCGGCCTGTGGGTGGCGGTATCCTAAGTCACCACACTCCCTCCCTCACTGTCACTATCCAGGGTGTAGCACTGCCCATGGTTTTTTTGCGTTTTACCCGACTTGAGACACGATCTCACTTTAGGTTTACCCTGGTTAACAGAGCACCAGCCACACATAAACTGGCGTCACGGCCAGCTGTATCAGTGGGGCGGTAACCCTGAAGGGTCCGCTAGCCACCCCCCCTACTTCTACAAGCCACCACGGTGGAGAGTCCTAGTGTGGAGAAACCCCAAGCGATCCCTCATCAATACCAGGACCTAGCGGAGGTGTTCAGCCGCACCAAGGCTACGCAGCTCCCTCCGCACCGCCCCTGGGATTGTCAAATAGATCTCAAGGTGGGGAGTAAACCCCCAAGAGGAGGCGTTTACCCGTTGTCACTGGAGGAAGATAAGGCCATGCAGCAGTATGTCAAAGAGGCATTAGCGCAGGGCTATATCGTCCCCCTCCACTTCGCCAGCCTCAGCCAGCGTCTTCTTTGTCAAAAAGAAGGACGGTGGTCTGAGGCCATGCGTGGACTACCGAGGACTCAATTCCCTCTTGGTGGGCTATGCCTATCCGCTACCCCTGGTGCCTGCGGCACTAGAGCAGTTGAGAGAGGCAGTGGTCTTCACCAAATTAGATCTACGCAGCGCCTATAACCTCATCCGTATCCGTGAGGGGGATGAGTGGAAGACGGCGTTCAGCACCACTTCTGGACACTACGAGTACCGCGTTTTACCTTACGGTTTGGCGTCGGCGCCGTCAGTGTTTCAGGCGTTCATTAATGAAGTCCTCCGTGAGTATCTGGGTAGATGTGTCGTTGCGTACATCGACGACATCCTCATCTATTCACGCTCGGAGACTCAACATAGCCATGATGTGCGAGCCGTTCTCCGCACTCTCTTGCGCAATCAACTGTATTGCAAGCTTGAGAAGTGCGTGTTCCATCGACGGGAAGTGAACTTCCTCGGTTATAACATCAAGCCGGGCTCCGTACACATGCAACCTGGCAAAGTGGAGGCGGTAACCGGATGGACTCGTCCGTACACACGGCGCGAGCTCCAGAGGTTTCTGGGCTTCGCAATTTCTATCGGCGGTTCATCCGCGTTTAGCACTGTCGCGAAGCCTCTCACTGACCTACTACGCGGTGGCATGAAGAAACTGGTCTGGACTGAGAAAGCTGAGAGAGCCTTTGAAAGTCTGAAGCAGGCTTTCGTCAATGCGCCTGTTCTTCACCAGCCGGATCCGACAAAGTCATTCGTCGTAGAGGTTGATGCCTCCAATGTGGGAGTGGGGGCAGTGCTTTCCCAGCGGCTGAAGAAAGGCTCTCCTCTCCGTCCTATCGCTTTCTTTTCCAGGAAACTTTCCCCCGCGGAATGTAACTACGGTGTCGGTGACCGGGAACTTCTAGCCATGCGTCTAGCATTTGAGGAGTGGAGACACTGGTTAGAGGGTGCGAGACACCCTTTCCTCGTCATAACCGACCACAAGAACCTGGAGTACCTCCGTAGTACAAAGCGAATGAATGCCCGGCAGGCCCGCTGGTCGCTGTTCTTTTCTAGGTTTCGCTTTCAGGTAACCTACCGCCCGGAGAGAAGAACACCCGTGCCGATGCGCTATCACGTTCATTTCCCGGCAGCGCAGAATCGACCAGCGAAGAGCCTGTACTCTCCCCCGAGTGTTTCGTAGGAGCTATCAACTGGGAGATTGATCGGGTCATCGAGGCGGCTAACCCTCATCCTCACTGCCCTCGCGACAAAAGGTATGTGCCTCCAGCGCAGCGCACTGCATTAATACACTGGGCACATACCTCATTAGGCACCGGACATCCCGAACCACCAAAACCTCGCAGCTCCTGGGGATACGCTTATTGGTGGCCGGAGATGCACGCAGAAGTTCTGCAATATGTCCGATCCTGCAACGAATGTGCGGCGCAGCAAGGTGCCTAGGACGCCGCCTTCTGGTAAGCTCCTCCCTTTACCCATACCTAAGGAACCATGGACGCACATCTCTGTTGATTTCATAACCGATCTACCTGTCTCCGAGGGAAATAACACCATCCTTGTGATCGTAGACCGGTTTTCCAAGATGGTGCGGTTCCTGCCCCTGCCCGGTCTACCAACCGCCTGGGAGACTGCGGATCTGCTGTTCAGACACGTATTCCGTCAATTCGGCTTGCCGGAGGATATTGTGTCTGACAGGGGTCCGCAGTTTACATCGAGAGTCTGGCGTGAGTTCATGTCAAAACTGAACGTCACCGCCAGTCTCACGTCAGGCTATCACCCCCAGGCGAACGGGCAGGTGGAACGGGTGAATCAGGAACTAGGACGATTCCTGAGGGCTTACTGTAGTGAGCATCAAGAAGCGTGGTGTACGCTGCTCACGTGGGCCGAGTACGCACAGAATTCACTAGTCCAGACCAGTACAAGGACAACGCCATTTGAGTGCGTACTCGGTCGTCAACCCCCCTTGTATCCCTGGAACGTGTCCACTTCCGACCAGCCTCTTATAGAGAACTGGTGTAAGAGGAGCGAGCGCGTCTGGGAGGATACCCACCAACGCCTGCGGATAGCTGTAAGACGTTTCCAGGAGAAGGCGGACCGTAGGAGGTCCGAAGCGCCTGAATATAAGGTGGGAGACAAGGTGTGGGTCTCTACCAAGGACGGCAGGCTTGGAGCGCCAGGTAAGCTCGGGGACCGTTATGTTGGACCTTATGTGATTACTCAACGTGTCAATGAGGTGACGTATAAGGTCGGGTTACCTGGTGACAGAAGAGTGTCACGGGCGTTCCACGTCTCCGCCTTGAAGCCCCACAGAAGGGGACCCCTGGAGGATCAGAAGGAGACGGGACCTCCCCGCCGAGGATGCTGCCGGATGGTCCCGTGTACGACGTACGTAAACTGCTTGATTCCAGGTACCGAGGGAAAGGACTGCAGTACCTCGTTGACTGGGAAGGCTATGGGCCCGAGGAGCGGTCGTGGGTACCGGCCTCCCAGGTCCTGGACCCCTCCCTTCTCGCCGCTTATCATCGCGAGTTCCCGGAGCGACCTGCTCCGCGCCGCCCGGGACGTCCCAGAGGCACGCGGCTGGAGGGATCCTTGGGGGGGCTCTGTCACGGTAGTAGGGCAGGGAGGCCGCCAGAGGGCGCCTACACGAGCCCGTGTATTCACACGCACTCCCATTGCACGTGGGCACTCCCCTCCTTATTCTAAACCACTCCCCAGGTCCCAATCACCGGAATATTGAGCACCTGTATTATCTCAACTCCTCCTACTTAAACCCACAGGTTCGGGTCGTCCGGTGCTGCACATTCCAGGAGCCTGTCGGACCGTCTGCTTCTCACGAAAGCCTACTTCCTGCATATCTACGCAGCACCGAACCACCTAAGTGGAATAGACGCCGTATTCTTTTTTGTGTTCTCCTTATGCTATATAGCCTGAGTATTTCAGTTTGTTACCAAGCCTGAGATGGATAATAAAGGACTTGCAAATCAAACTACGCCTCCCGCTGCTCACCTCAACCCGTTACATTTTGAGACTTCATGACACATTCAAATATACTTAATTACATCTTTTCCCCACTAATTCAGTATTTAAAATATTTTTTGTTTCAACTAAAATATATTTATCAATGTACTTAGAGTGTATTTACAATGTATTGTTTAAACAGTGTTATTGCATTATAAATATATTTCTTATATTTTATTAGTATACTAATAGTACTCTAAAAGGTGGATTTAAATATACTTCGAGTTCACGCAAATTATATTTTTAAAAATAAAGATTTGGTGGAAGAAGGTATACTAAAGATGCACTTAAATAGACTTAGTGGTGTCTCAAAATAGTACAGTTGAGTATATTTAGTTATGCTTAATACATCTTCGCCTCTGTAATGTTTAGCTCTGCCCTCTACCTGGGTATCTTGCTTTTGTTCCCCCTTAGTTTCTCCTTCGGTTTGTCATGCCATTTCTGTTTCCCTTCCGCCCACTGTTATTCATGTCAGCTGTTTAGGTTTATTGGGTGTGATTAGATTGGTTTATATTAGAGGTGTGTTCATGTCTTCCCTTGTAGGTCTACTGTTCTGGTCTTGCGTTGTAAGTTGTTCATATGAGTGTATCTCTGACGCTTCTATTCAGGGGTTTCCCTATTTATTTGATCTTGCAAGTCAAAGTTTTGTCCGTGTTCTCTGTTCTGTATTCCCTTGTTATCATTGCTGTTTATTTCCCTGTTTAGTTTGTGTTCCTGGGTCTGATGTAATTTTCATTTAATTAATCCAGTGCTTGTGGTAATAGTCTGCTCCCGTTTGTATTACGCTCTGGTTTCTTACTATAATAGTTTCCCCTGTTCTGGTGACGTGTTGTGGTTGTGTGATTGTTACTGTTTCCCTGACACTTTTATTTCTGGGTTTTCCGTGGTTATTTAAGCCTTCGAGTCACTGAAGTTTGTCCTGCTCTCAGCTTGGTTTTCTTTGGTATAACTATCACTTATTTAGTTGTTTGGTTTGTTTTCATTTGTTCGATGTAATCATTGTATATTCCGTTCAGTCCTTGAAGTGTTCTTTGTATACATTATGTCCTGATTTCGTGTTTCCTTCATTGTACTCCTGTCTGAATTAATATGCTTGTCTAGTCATTATCTGGTGTCAGTTCTGTGTAAGTGTCTAGTCAACATGCCACGCCAAAACCGCTCCTTACGTATTGGCACGGTTGAGTTAGTCCCGTCCCTGAACAAAATAAATGTAGTTCTCTGCAGCGATTGTGTCCAGCATTGTGTTCTCCAGCATTAGCCTCCTTTTTACAATTTTTTTTCTTTTAGCAACTTCAGGGGCCCCGAATTGTATGAGCAAACACTAACTGCGCTGGGCTAAATCCCAGCGAGTCCGGTACTGCATTGCGTACAGCGAATAACACATAAAACGGTATACCCTCATCCCAGTCCTTACCAGTTTCAAGGCAATATTTGCGCAACAGATTTTAGTGTCTGGTGGAACCTTTCAAGTGCTGCTTGTGACTCCGGGTGATAGGGACTAGAAACTTGGTGTTTAATTCCCGAATTTTCATAACCTGAGTAAAGGTACGAGACATAAAATTAGTGCCTTGGTTCATTTGTACTTCCCTTGGCAAACCGAACATAGTGAAGAATTTACTCAGAGCTTTAATAACAGAAGTGGTTGTTATTCGTCGAAGTGGAATAGCCTCGGGAAATCTAGTGGAAACACACATAACGGTAAGAAGATATTGACATTGATATTAAGTTTTCGTTATTCCTAAATGACCGGATTACGGATGATCATGTGAAACTCCTAACACATGAGTCCTATAACAAGTAGGAACGACAATCTGATAAACCCCTTTCCAACTCTCAGCACTAAGGGAAGGACACCACCTACGCATCAAAACACCTTTGGACCAGGAACGACGTCGGACAAAGAAACGGCGTCAATGTACTTGGTTAGACTAGGGTCTTTTGATTGTGCATCTATTATCTCGTCCCTTGTAAGAGCTACCTCTCCAATTGTAGACAACTCCTGTGTCTCTTAATATTTTTATAGGAACAAACTCAGACTCACCTACGGAAATAACACCAGACTGAATAAAAGGACCGTATCCAAGGTCTGGCCTCCCAGTCACATCACCATTATCCAACTCTGATCAGAGCTTAAAAGGGTCAGAAACAGAAGCCTTTAATTCTTCTAACAACATTAACTCTTGCAGAGACTAGTAATCATCTACCTTGCTTGCCACACACCATTTATCAAAAAGGGTCTCTTTTTCTCGATTAATTCCACAAATATCTGAGTGGAATTTTTCTTGAGTCCCTTAAATCTCTCTGATACGCCTCTGGCACCAATTCATACGCACAAAGCACCGCAGCCCTAACTGTCTCATGGTTCAGGTTGACTTCTAAAGAAAAAGAAGAACACAACTTGAGCCTTACCGGTCATCTTACACTGTAACAGTAGTGACCATACATCTTTGGGCCATTTTAACGAAGTAGCTATTCATTCAAAGGCATTAAAGTATGCATCCACCTCAGTTTCTCTAAAGGGTGGTACTAATATAATATTTTTACTAACACCAAAGGCAGGGGTAGGCACTGACATGCTCGCAACACTAGGCAAAGGAGTCGGTTACTCTACTGGGCTAGGTTCAGGATCAGGATTTGTACCGGCGACGTGACCACTAGGGGCGCAACTGCACAAAGAGGTTAACGTCTTTGTGTAGTTTCGCCCTCTGGTGGTCCCGTCGCCGGGCAAAATTAGTTTTTCCGCATAAAAATAACTAATAATATCGAAAGTTCTTAAAACACAAGCCCATCACACTAAATTAATTTTTTTTAAGTTACTGCATACCGATTTTCAGCCATCTACACGCAAATGTTCGCGAGAAATCCCGTTCACACTGTGTTTACACCATGTGGTTTACACATGCAACTTGACTCACCCTTTAAATTGTCCTTTTAAAAAGTCTACGAAGTAAGATGACCATGTTGTGTCACCTAAAATTCATTTACTATCAAAGCATCAGTATCACACTTTCAAACAGCATATGGAATGTTGGTAAATACCTTTATTTGCTTGCTCACGACATCTTATTGTAACGTACTGAACGGGGGCGGAACAGTGGGCGGACATAAACGCTGAGAGAAATTAGTTTTATTTGCATTTGAGGACATTGTTCCTCTGACAAAGAACAAAGAGACATGCATCCTACTCTAACATGAGAAACACGTTTACGCGACCGACGTAGCATATCACCATCCAAAAACTATAACACTGAAACCACACTATACAACCAAGACCTACTAAACAAAACGCTAGCAGACAGGCAATAATAAAGACTCAAACGCAATACAATATATATAAATATCCAACTCACGAACTAAAACACAGATACGTTACAATAGAAACACACTAGGTAAAATACAGACAAATTAAGAAACAGACAAACACGAAGGAAAGAGATACAACACACGAATACAACACTACAATGTCACTGTACCGAATTCCTAAAGGGGTGACATGGATAACAACTAAACCTAACTATAGTTCAGGATTATACAAAGGACAATCTAACCAAAGTACGAACTACCACCAACATCCAAACCTCTCAACCAGCAACAAATCTCAAAAGTTCCGACACTTACAGAAACCTCACAACTGCACGGTTCATCAGGAAAAGCAGGAATACCACAAACTCACCAATTTAGATAAACGCGAAGGAACAAGAGGATAAGGGGGCAAAGAAGCAAACCACTCTACCTAACAGAGGAACAGATTTATACAGACAACCATGAGAGATGAATGAAACTATGATCGACAAAGACTAAGGAAAAACGGGGAGTTTAAATACAAAGGGAAATCGGGATAAGGACAAGACACAGGTGAATCGTATGATAGAAACGAGGGGCAGAACCAGGGAGGGGAATCAAGATCATTACACTTATACAAATGCGTAATCCTTTCCTTTGCTGAGAACAACAAACAATTCTCTGGGTTCTCCCACTGAGTCTTGGTTCCTCTCAAGGTTTCTTCCTTGTGCTCCTAGGGAGTTTTTCCTTGCCACTGTCACCCTTGGCTTGCTCACTGGGGGCCTGGACTCAGACACTTGTAAAGTTGCTTTGTGACAACAACCGTTGTAAAAAAGCGCTATATAAATAAATTTTGATTGATTGAGTTCACAGGGAGACAATCACGGAGAGAGAACGCTCAGTACGCGACATAGTCGGCAATACTTTGCGACCCGGAAGTGAGAGACAGGTGTTTAAATAGCAGGGAAAAGGGTGTGGCAATGAGCGGCAGGTGTCACCAGATCAGCTATTGAATCACTACTACAGCAGGAGGACAAGCAAAGAAAGAAAAATAAATACTGCTTAACTAATCCATAAAAAAGGATGCAATCTAAATAAATTACAAGGGTGGCTCCCGCCCGCTAAACTACTGTAGTATGTCTAAACAAAGTTTTCTAGATGATGCAGAGTATGTGCACGCACCTTTGATCTGTCCCCCTCCCAACCAAGTAGCAGCCCAGCGAAGTGCAAAGCAAAAGTACTGCTTATTTTATCTCTCAGCAGTAACCACTCTCAAAACCCGGAAGAAGCACAATTATACACACGACAAACAGAAGCTGACTCTAATCGAGTGCATAGGGTGGTAGACAGAACATGGGGTAGCAGGAGAGAGTACTAGCATCAATGCACAAATAACACACCGACTGTAAGACAATTTACACAGAAGATAAACGACTTTACAAGGTTCTCTGTCACACTAGCATCTTCCTCTCGCTCTCTTTTCTGGCGACCTCGTCCGACATCGCTTATATTGCCTTATCCCTGCCCATTAAGTCCAAGTTAAGCCCTCATTGGCTGTCCACGGGGAAATCCATGATCCAATGTGAGAGGACTGCCGACGTACATAACCTCCCTCATTGGCTGACCACGGGTACTCCATGGTCCCATGAGAGAGAACTGCCCATGCATGTAACAGTCCTCATTATTTTATTTATTAAAGTTGTTTCTGTATTAATTTAATGTTTTCTACATTCTTTACAATGTATTCTTGAATTAATATTCCATGTTGTTTCTGTGTTTCATATCATTGCTTTATTTTAGGATGCAAAGCAACCTGCTTGCTGCCTTGGCAACACACACAAACAGCTTCCTCCAGTTGGATGGGAGGGGCAAACCTGTCATAAAGCAGGTGTTTAGGGAGTTCAGCTCTACTCCTGTGACTGCAAACAACTGTACTCTAGGACCTTACATGTGCCACTTAGCATTTGCAGAGTTCTAAAATCATTAGTGGCTTTCCAGTTTGAGCTGAAGCAAGAGCATCTGTTGAATTGGCTGGAGTTGTAATTATAGGCCTTTGCAAAACTGTATTAAAACTAGTGTGTGTTCAACTAGAGATGGATCACTGTTTGTGGAGAGTGCAACAATTTCTTTTTTTATTATTAAAAAATGCATGGATGCATATTGTCATGCATCCAGGGTCTGGGAACTCCATTACACAGAATTCCACAACCCAACTCCCCAGATCCTCCTCCCCACATTACTGAACTGACACCTGTTCTCTACTACACACTCACACACATATAAACCTGGATTCTGCCATTGGGACTTTTTTGAAGTATTGTGGAAAGTAATAGTAAGCATACCATGCGTGTGACGGGCAGGAGGTGCGAACGAAAAGGAAGCGATCACGCCAAGTCTCAGAGAAAAAGAGGGGTTTAATGAATAACGTGCGCGCAAACCAAAAACCCGTGCACTCGACCCAGATTAAGGATATAATAACCAGCAGTCAACTGGTACACAGACAAGGCATATATAGACAGACAAACTACCGTCAGGTGAGGGAGCTAATAAGCCCCACCCACCTGAGGGAAGCACAAAACGCAACAACAACAGGACAACTGCCGCTGTACCGGAGGCGACCGGTAGGGGGAGCCTCCCTCACCGTGACAATGCGGTTTTGGATCATTATACAGTATGTGTTGTCTTATGGTATTTCTGACCATGGCTTTTTTTTACCTCTCTTTAGATTTGCCCTTCTGTATTGGTTGTCCTGGTTTTGACTTTAAACAGTTTTTTGACTCTGTATCTAGATTATCTTTTTCTGGCTTGTCTGCTCTCACGCCTTTTCTGATTATGATCATCATTAAAGTCTTCCTGTATCTGCACACATCTGGTCTCCCTGTTATGTCTGAATCAACACAGATGTTTTATCTTTTCAGTTTTGTCAGCTTATTATCTCTGCAAACAAAAATCACAATGCCACAAATACCTCAAAAAACAAATAAACAAACAAAAAAAAGAAAGAAGCTATTGACTTCCTCCCTACTCCCCCTCAGCCACCAAGCATTTGAGTCTGATTGTCAGTTTAGGTTTCTCTGTTAAAGTCTGATTCCTGATACCTTTTTTTTATGGTTTTGAATAAAAAACACTTTTTTTGTTTTTCTGATTTTTGTGATTGTGTGAGTAATGCAGCTCTTTTCTAAGAAATAAATCTAGAATTGTTTGTTTTTGTGTTTGTTTTAGTGTACAGGTGTGAATGCAGAGTCATTCTATTCAACTGTTTTTTTTTTGTTGTTGTTCAGTTTCATGTGACGGGCAGGGAGTCGGAATAAAAAGGAAGCGATCACAGCAAATCTCAGGGAAAAAGAAGGGTTTAATAAAGTGCGCAAACCCAACACCCGTGCACCATTCCAAATTAAGGAAACAATAAGTCAACTGGTACAAAGACAAGACATATATAGACAAACGACCGTCAGGTGAGGGGGTTAATAGGCCCCGCCCACCTGAGGGACGCACACAATGCAACAACAACAGGACAACTGCCGCTGTGACGGAGGCGACCGGTAGGGGGAGCCACCCGCAACGTGACATTTCCATTTACAGCAACTTATGGGTGTACACCATGCCAATGAACAGACGGGTATTTCATTAAGCAATCCAAATGATTAAGTCTGTAAATAATCCATTATCTCAGACTAGCTGCATTTCAAAAATCAAGTGTATCAGTCGATGCTATCTGCATATGAGAATGTATCTATAGTAAAAGTCAAATTTATTTATATAGTGCTTTTTACAACACATGTCACAAAGCAGCTTTATAATCACATGGGTCCAGATGCCTAATGAGCGACAGTGGCAAGGAAAAACTCCATAGGCAGGAGTAGGAAGAAACCTTGGGAGGACCAAGACCCAAAAGGGAACCCATCCTCCACTGGGCGGCCTGATAGTAAAAGTCCATATTTATAGTTCCAATATAGTTATAGTTAGAATTCCAGGCCGAGCAGTCACACTCCCTCCAATGTAGATATTGAGCCTCAGGTAGGTGTTGCCATCGACCCGTCCGCTGGCGGTAATGGCACATCCATCCACGGCATCTGCACATCCACTGGCAAGCCAGACCACCTCCTAAGTGCTTGCATGGAATTGTCTTTGGAAGAAACATGTAACCAGGATATAAAATACAGGTTAAGTATCCATCCATTATTTTTACCGCTTTATCCTGCTAGTCGGGGACAAAGTGGTTTGTTTATTTAATTATTTTTTGTTGCTATTGATTTTATTCACAAGTCTTTTCTGGCACATTTCAAGACTAATAGTCACCTGTACTTGTGGATCTAAGAGTAGTAATGCAGCATCCTCTCTGTTATGATTTAAACGTGGCGGGCGTGACGCAAATGCAGGATCTCTTGAATATTTATTTACATAACCATGACAGAACACAAGATAGCAACACAGAATGGCAACTTAGGGAAATACACCTGATAGGGACGAACCGAACAGACACGACAAGGGGGGTAATGACAAACCGTGACTAAACACAGAACGAGCCAAGACACGGGAAGCAAGAGCAAAGAGACGACGAACCTAACCAACTGAATAAACGAAACATGAAACTGAAACCTAGGGAACAATGGAGAGTACAGCATGAGCAAGGGCAACTTACAGAGAATGACCAACAGGGAAACAAGGAAACACGGGGGTATATAAACGTAGACTTAAGGGCAATTAAACAATACACAGCTGGGAATCAATAATGACAGGGAGTGACAGAATGAAGGGAAACTGTTCAAAATAGCCTACTACATACGGCATATGGCATACTGCACTCAGTATATACTGGATACTGCATACTGGTCCTCGTAGTAGTATGTAGTACAGTTTCCAGTATGCGACAAAAGCAAAGCATACTACGGGGTCACGTGAACGTAGCGTTGCATGATGGGATGCAGTACACCATGAAGATAGCTCTGTTCGCATACTGGAATATTTTGCGAGAGTAGTATGTCATCCAGGGATGTTTCGCGTACTGGAAAAATTCTTTTTATTCGCATACTGCATACGGCATACTGATTTGGGGCCCAAGCAGTACGCCAGTAGTATGTAGTAGGCGAACACAGTCCAAGGAAACGAAGAAACAAGGCGGGGCTAGGGCGGACGACGCAAGGTAAGGACGGAGGGCGGAGCTATTCGTGACACTCTCTAAGTCACGTGAGTGTGCTGTTTTAGCGCTGTGAAAAGTGAAAGGTCTGGTGGCTGCTTGTAAGAACTCGCATCCAGTGCAAATATTATATTTGTTGGTGATATCACATATACACCCACATATTGTGGACTATTGGACTGTTGAGGGTGATCAATTCTGGAATGGCTCCATCTTCTGGATCAAGAGATACTGGACACCACTGCATCACTGCAGGTTTTCATGAGAGCTCCATCAAACACCATCAACATAAGACTGTTCTGTATGTATCCAGCGTTTAGCACGGAACAGTGAAATTTTTTGTTTACGTTTATAGATATTTATATGTATGTATTTTTTATGGCTATTCATGAACATGAAAACATTTTTTATTGCAGAAGACTAATCTCTGTTGGTGGCTGGTACATGTTGCTATGCAGACGAATGTAGACGTATCCAAGTGCGACCTCCAAACTCATCAGCGCAAAACACCAGAGGAATAACAGATGCACATAATCCAAACTCGTAGTGAAATAAACAGTCCAAGTAGAGTAATACCAGAGGCAATCAACAGGCAATAGTACCAAAGGGCTAATCCAACAGGGGTATTAGAAAAACAGACCGGGTCAAAACATGAAAATACTCCGAACACAGAAATACCGCTTAGTATGCCTTCAGAAAACTTTAGGCTATACTTCGCAAAGTGGATGTGGCAACTCTAGGCTTTTATACTAGTAAAGTATAAAGAGACAGGTGACTTCAATAATGAGGAGAGGCAGACGCTGCTGATGCTCTTAGGAGTTGTGGTAAGGCTGCATGACAGAAAAAAGCAATCTGGTGCAATAGAAATCTGTTGGCCTCTGCCGGAAAGTTGAAGATGGGCTGTCACTGGGTCTTTCAGCAAGATAATGACACTAAACATATGGCCAAATCTACTAAAAAATGGTTCACAAGGTACAAAATCAAGCTCATCTCATGGCCATCTCAGTACCCAGACCTCAACCCAATAGAAAACCTGTGCCAATAATTGTGGAACAGGACATTTTATGGGAAACAATTATTTCTTAATATTTTTTTTCTATTTTTTTTTCAAAGTGAAATTATGCTTCTGCAATAAAAAAAGTATTTATTTTAAGGCTTTTAACACATTTTAACTAGTGGTGCCAAAAATTATGCACTGTATATACCTATAATAAACATCTAATAGACAATAGACAATATTAGACATCACTGAAAATTACATTGTCTGTGTATTTGTGTGTGCATGATTTCAGTGCGAACTAGAATTGTCTCCGAGCTGTCCCAAATATTAAAATATACACATTTTTATGTATTCACTCCATGTCACACTTGGCCCCACCCCACCTATGTCATCATGTCTGCATCTATCTTTCCCTCATGTGTTTCGTAGCCATGCCCCTAATCGTTTCCTCCCCAGCTGATCCGTGTTAGTTTGTCCTAGTTGTGAGTGTGTATATACACTCACCGGCCACTTTATTAGGTACACCTTGCTAGTACCAAATTGGACCCCCTTTTGCCTTCAAATCTGCCTTAATCCTTCATGGCATAGATTCAACAGGGTACTGGAAACATTCCTCAGAGAGTCTGGTCCATATTGACATGATAGCATCATGCAGTTGCTGCAGATTTGTCGGCTGCTCATCAATGATGCGAATCTCCTGTTCCACCACATCGTAAAGGTGCTTTATTGGATTGAGATCTGGTGACTGGAGGCCATTCGAGTACAGTGAATTCATTGTCATGTTCAAGAAACCAGTCTGAGATGATTCGCGCTTTATGACATGACACGTCATCCTGATGGAAGTAGCCATCAGAAGGTGGGTACACTGTGGTCATAAAGGGATGGACATGGTCAGTGTAACGAGGTGAGTCACAGGGTATGTGATCACCGCGTGAAAACTCAGGAGAAGAGAGTATCCAAGTGCCAGCCTGTACAAAGAACAATGAATAATAATTCGCAAACAAACCCCCACGGCAGGACGAAGGGGAAAAGGCCAACAGAAACCAACGCGGAAAGATACGTTGCGTAAAAACTAAATAAATTAAACCGCACACGTACGGAAGAAAACAACGAAACAAACTGAAAAATACGCGGAATACTCAACGTGTCACTAAGGAAACAAAAGACACCAGGGGAAGAATCTGGCTCGCTGGCAAAATGCCACAACAAACTGAGAACCCTTCCCAAAACAAAACCAAACTGGACAGGAAGAAGATAGCTGGAGTAAAACTTGAGGGAGGCCAGGAAGCGCGCAGGAGGTAGGTACTCGAATGAGCATAGACAAAGAAGAGGCAGGAAGAATACTAGTGGCGAAACACCAAACAACGCAACAGGTTACCGAGACAGGAGAAGGCTGAGAGACGAGAGGCATAGAAACCAAACGATTTAGCAGTGATCCACTATAGCTCTCGCACTCAAATAGTAAGGGAGACAGCTGCAGCGGATCACCGTTGATTACAGGAATTTCGCCTGGGAACAGCCCGCGAACTCCCCCTATTGGCAACAGGCGGAGCCGCGTCGGAGCCAACCCTGACAGTCAGCAACAATATTCAGGTAGGCTGTGGCATTGACACAATGCTCAATAGGTACTAATGGGTCCACAGTGTGCCAGGAAAATATCCCCCACACCATTGCACCACCACCACCAGCCTGAACCGTTGATACAAGGCAGGATAGATCCACGCTTTCATGTTGTTGACGTCAAATTCTGACCCTAACATCCGAATGTTGCAGCAGAAATCGAAACTCATCAGACCAGGCAACGCTTTTCCAATCTTCTATTGTCCAATTTTGGTGAGTTTGTGCAAATTATAGCCTCAGTTTCCTGTTCTTTGCTGATAGTAGAACCGGTGTGGTCCTGGTGTGGTCTTTTGCTGCTGTAGCCCATCCGCCTCAAGGTTTGACATGTTTTGCGTTCAGAGATTCTCTTCTGCATGCTTCGGTTGTAACGACTGGTTATTTGAGTTACTGTTGCCGTTCTATCAGCTCTAACTAGTCTGGTCATTCTCCTCTGGCCTCTGGCATCAACAAGGCATTTGCGCCCACAGAACTGCCACTCACTGGATATTTTCTCTTTTTCGGACCATTCTCTGTAAACCCTAGAGATGGTTGTGTGTGAAAATCCCAGTAGATCAGCAGTTTCTGAAATACTCATGCCAGCCCGTCTAGCACCAACAACCATGCCACGTTCAAAGTCATTTAATGAGCAGTTGGACAGTGTGTACCTAATAACGTGGCTGGTGAGTGTATATAGCAGGTTTCTGGACTCTACCCTCGGGGTTCATTTGCCTTCTAGTCTGTTGTGCTACGACAAGGTCTCTATGTCAGTTTTTCTCTGTATAGGATTACTTTGGGTTTTATGTTGTGTTTCGGCGTTGGTTGTGTGAGTGTCTGTCGTCGTGAATGTCTACCTTGTGTTTCACCCCTACATTTTTTTTATTATTGGGTTACAACTGATAAGAGAAATTAAGTGGCGCCCAACGTGGTGCTGCTGCGGAGTAAACTTTTGTTCGCATTGACTAAGCACACACATTGAATATACTACATATTGCAGTTTTCAAAATGGATGTTTGTACAAAGTATGATTTTGACCCTGAATGTTCAGTGCTTTTGAAAAATGTACATTCCACTGTAACTTGTAGGCTCTGTTCAAAATAGCCTACTACATACTACTGGTGTACTGCTTGGGCCCCAAATCAGTATGCTGTATGCAGTATGCGAATAAAAAGAATTTTTCCAGTACACGAAACATCCCCGGATGACATACTACTTCCGCAAAATATTCCAGTACGCGAACAGAGCTATCTTTGCGGTGTACTGCATCCCATCATGCAACGCTATGTTCACGTGACCCCATAGTATGCTTTGCTTTTGTCGCATACTGGCAACTGTACTACATACTACTATGAGGACCAGTATGCAGTATCCAGTATATACTCAGTGCAGTATGCAGTATGCCATATGTAGTAGGCTATTTAGAACAGAGCCTCAGTGGTGTGTGTAGAGCATTCAGCTTGGTTGATAAGGTAATGAGAATTGAGTGGGTAGATGGAAACACTTCTTGGGTTTTACTTTGTGAGTTCCAAGATTGAATTACTCCGCTACTGCTGGAGGACGAACACTTAAATGCAGATGGCAATGGGTATTGGGAGGTAATTCAGGTAGATAGTCCTGAAGTAGGAAAGACCAAATTGCAAACAAGTCAGAGCATCTAGACAGTGTTCTGGGAGCCTATAACTAACCTGGTGGCCCAGATAGAGGGCTTGGCAGATTTATATAGTGTGGATGCCAATAACCTTAGCCAGCACATTGCTAATAAGATCAAAAAAGGTGTAGGTTATGATGCTGTACCGTGAGGAAGCAGGAGATTTTTTCATTCCCTTGCTCTGAGGGTCTACTGTCACAATCATAGGAAGCACATCTCTTCATAAAGCTTGAAACTAACAATCTCTGGTCCTTTAAGGTTCCTGCAGCATGAAGAGAAAAATGCTAAGAAAGGTTTTCTTTCAGCCCGTCCACTGGGGACCCAAATTTCATGACCCCAGAACTGAGGAAACTCTTCTTATCAGATTCACCAGGACATAGTCTGAGGAAGGTAGAAGGAACCTGTGTGTTTAATTAATGCATTCCTAACCAGAAAGCATCGCCTTTGGAATTTGCAAACAGAGCTATGTCCAAGAATTCCAGAATTTACCATGATTCTTATAACTCTATATTCTGGTATAGGTACTGGATTCTAACCCCTGTTAGAGGAAGCAGCTCTTCAAGACCATTCCAAAGACACCAAACTTGGTATTAAATCCTGTCTCATTATTATTGAAGTGATTAGGTGAACTGTGTGTTCCATATTAATGGGTGGTGAAAAGCAGACTAGGTAGAGCAGCAACACATTTTTCAAGACAAAGAGAATCCCCTACTCCTATATAAATTGACTCATATTAGTTTAGTTCCTAGTCATTCTAAACATTGAGCCATCCTTCATTTACACTTTTAGATGATAAACGACACATAATGCATAGACAGGCATGAATCTGAAGTCACACAAGAACACATGGATATGCTTACATCTGAAATAAGAGCGCACACATTAATACATAGGTCTGCATATGTCTAATCTAACACATTACATGTTGATACTTGGTTATACATATGTAGGGGAGACAGCCCAAAACCACTTCTCCACCATACACAGAAATTACCCCCTCGCTAAGTGTGAGGAACTGACCCCACCTGATCCTGGGAAGGACTTGGAGAGGTAAAACAGGCTTTCTACCCCATCACCTCTCCCCTCGGATACTCACACCCCCACAATGGTCTCCTTCTCTGAAGTTAGAGACATGACCTTATCTGATATCCTGAGATGGAAACCAAGATGGACCTTCAGTCGTAAATCTCACAACCCAGCCTTATCTGATTCACCAAGGTTTCAGCCAAAGTGCCACCCCTCTGACATTCCTGATTAAACTCATGCCTAAAGGTGCAAATATTTCAGGGATCCTTATAGCTTTGCATCCCCATGCAGACACGGGATTAACATCTAGCCGAGAGGAAGCAACTCGACGAGAGCATTCCAAAGACACCAAACTTGACTATCTCACAACTAAGGGAAGGACCCTTTATCCTCAAAACTCCGGTGTCCATTTCATCAGCTCTTTAAGAACTCCGAAATGAAGATCATGAATTCTCTGCCTACAACATCCAGGCATTAAGTGATCTGTGACTGATATGAATGCAAGACTTAGGATCCCTCCTCTATAATTGGTGCCATCATAACACCTTTATTGTATAATCACCCCATATTCATACATATACCTATGTACTCTTATGTGTTCTAATATTCTAAATATACATGTCCATTTATTCTTGGGTTGTGTTACTACAAACATACGCATATCTATATTTTTCTGTGTTTCACCATTTTAGACATGCATGTCCCTGTATCATTGGACTGTAGTATCTGAAATGCATGCACATCTATATATTCCTGTGTGTTCCACTATTGTAGATACTCCTGTATCCTGATGTAGTATTATTTTAGATTCATGTATAACTATCATGTATATGCTTAATTAGGCCAAGTAACATGAATCAATTCATTTAGGAACAAGGGATTTTCTTTGTCTTAAAAATCATGCCCCTACCTAGTTTGCTTATCGGCATTCATTAACCGGACCTGGGTGGAGAAGCACAGTTGACTCCCTCTCTCTCCCTCTCTCCTCCTCCGACTCCAGGGAAACCCCCCCCCCCCTCTCCAGACAGAGCTAATGAATATTCAGTGATCGAGGCCCAGTGGCCCAGTTGACCAATAATTATACTACGATCACGTCCCTAAAGGTTCGTTAAAGGGCTTGTCTCAAGATAGAACAGTGAGTTGGAGGTTAGCGCTGCGCGTCCGTGTGATGCAAAAAAGTAAACAGTCACCAGTCTATTGCCTTTTAACCTTTTATTAAAGTAAACATAGAAATGCAGAGATCTCTGGAGAGCACACAATAAGAGTGAAAAGCATAAGCTGTTCGTACTGCTCAGTGTGTAGCTCTGAGAGTCAAACAAAATATGCCTGATTTAAATAGCTAAAAGTGAGTGTAGCCCCCACCCGCGCTGACCTTCGCTGGAAACCACCTGTTCCTCTGTAACTGTCTGCCTGTTCGTCTAAAAACTGCTTACCTTTGTTCTTGCACTGAGTGAGCTCCTTCTGTTCTTATCGAAAGTACGGAAACCTTGTGCACGGTTTCCGAGACCTCCTGTCCTTCTACATCCTCCACTACAAGGGGCTACTGCAATTTTCCCACATTTGTTACTTCGCAATAACTGAGCTCATTATACTTTCTCCTAACCACTATAGCAGTTATCAGCTTTCGAGGCCACAGATGCGTTCCTCCTCAGTTTCCCACCGTGGAATTACACAAGGGTTACAGATATCAAACACACACACTTTTGAGAATATGCTTGATTAATAATGTAATAGTAAAATATAATGCCTAATACTATGCAGTTGATTAGTAATGTAATGCTAGCAAAATATAAAGGATTAAAATATAATTCCCAACAGAGGAATGCCAGAATACCGCAACTAAATTCAAACTTAATCCCAACCTCCAAGAAGATCTTTGTTTTATTTCTCGAGAAAAGTATTTAACCTAGTTTGTTTTATGCCATCGTCGTCAAATTTGCTCTCATTTATCTAGTTTTCTAAATCAATCTAATTTTTGCCCAGTTAAATTAAAGCTAATTCTGTTTGGCCGACAGTTATTGATTTTAATTTAGCTGTGTAATTTAAGTGTAGTCCTCGGCAAGTAATCAAAGCAAGTGGAAATCCAACCGAACACTGGCAAACCATCGCTTTGACATCCTACTAATTCTTCACAATTCCAAGAAAGTTGGAAGCCACCCGGAAGGGGTAGCTCTGTGAAGTCTTAGCGTTCGCAAAGAAGTGACCCGGGTCGTGTACGCGCCAAACTGCAAGAGCCAATATCTGCGCTTCCTGCGAGCGCGTCGTTTCAAACTCGCCTGCGAACTCTGCAGTTGACCGCCCACGGACGTGTCCTCCTATCTGCAAGACGCCAAATACATGCTAATTTGGGGTGTCCCATGCTAACAACTTGACACTTCTTACAGTATTTACTATCCCTCTTAGTACGATTAAGCCTTTTCATTAGCCTCGTTCGGGAATTTCATGCTCTTCCTAATTCTCTTATGAGACTCTCTTTTCCTACCTGAGTTAGAAAAGTATCCCGTTAGCTATACAATCCAGTCATAATCAAATAATAGTTAGTAGTTGTTTTTTTTCCCCGTGTACTTTAGTCAAGTCAAGTCAATTCCATTTATATAGCGCTTTTTACAACACATGTTGTCATAAAGCAGCTTTACAAATTGCGTGGGTCCAGATCCCTAATGAGCAAGCCAAAGGCGACAGTGGCAAGGAAAAACTCCCTAAGATGGCGGGGAAATAGGAAGAAACCTTGGGAGGACCAAGACTCAAAAGGGAACCCATCCTCCATTGGGCGGCCCGTTAGCACCAGTCCGTATTTGTGAACAATAGGTGGTTCGACAGTTATAGCTTAAAGTTCTTGTTCCCCGGCCAAGTAGTCACAGTCCCTTCGGTGCAGATGGTGAGCCTCAGGTAGGAGCCAGCATTAGCACATCCCCTTACGGCAATGGTACATCCAACCCCGGCATCAGTACATCCACCGGCGAGCCAGACCATCTCCCAGGTGCTTGTAGGTGCTTGCATGCAGTCGTCTTGGGTAGAAGCATGCAACAAGATGGACAATAAAGACTGGATGTCAATTTAACCACCATTGATTTAAATGTACATAGCTCGTGCCAGTGATTAGCATGTAGCTCCGGCAGGCTAATCTTTAGTAGCATAACTAAGGGAGGGGTCCAGAGGTGACCACAGTAATGAGGGCTCACTGAAACATTGCTTTCCAGTCAAGTCAGTCACAACTAGAATGATGCCATGACACATGCTGGATGACAGCATCAACATACCAGAAATCTCAACGTCTGGGGGCCCCTGAGCCCCTCACCTTACTAGGGGAATATTAACTGAAGGCTTGATTAAATAGGTGAGTCTTGAGTCTAGATTTAAAGATTGGAACTGTGTCAGAATCTCGGATTGGAGCTGGAAGGCTATTCCATAATTGAGGGGCTTTAAAGGAGAAAGCTCTGCCTCCGGCTGTAATCTTATAAATTTTTGGAACTAAGAGAAATCCAGCATTTTGGGAGCGTAAAGGGCGAGATGGGTTGTAGTAAGCAATGAGTTCACTCAGATATTGTGGGGCAAGACCATTTAACGCCTTATAGGTTAAGAGAAGAATTTTAAATTCAATTCGATGTTTAATCGGAAGCCAATGTAATGCCGCGAGAGTGGGACTAATATGATGGAATTTTCTAGCCTTAGTTAGGACTCTAGCTCAGGCTGCAGCATGTTGTACAAGTTGTAGCTTCTTTATGGACTGTTTAGAGCATCCAATTAGTAGATTCACGTGTAGACTTAGTTACATTACTGAGCCAAACCATTCACATGTTATTCTCTTTAATGCTTCAGTTATATTAATCATTCCATAAATTTGGACATTTATTCATTAATCTGATTACAGTGGTAAGTACATATTTTGGTTGATGGTATTAGGTCACTGCATGGATTCAGAACTTAACCCTTTGGTAATGAGACTGATCATTATTTCATCTATTACAGTTTTCAAATAAATATTTCCCTGAATTATCAGGGTGGTGCCCCCGTTTCTTAACTCATAATTATCAGTATGTCCGCTACACATAAATCTAAAATAATACCACACCAGAATACAAGGGTATCTAAATGTCTAAAATAGCAAAGCACAGGAATACATGGATATACAGGTGTCTATGATAATACAATCCAAGAATACATGGACATGTATATCTAAAATATTGGAACACACAAGAATACATAGATATGCATCAATGTGAGGTGATACAATAAAAGGTATTATGGTTGAATCGATTAATACCAAATACATGAGGGATCCTAAGTCGTGCGTTCAGCTACAGATCACTTAATGTTCAAATGTTATAGGCACAGGATTCAGCTTGTGCATTGATCTTCGGTCCAGGGTCCCTAATGAGCTGGTTATAAGGACCTCTGAAACATTTGTAGGTATTAGTTTAACAAGGAATTTCCAAGAGGTGGCAAATTGGGGCTGAAACTTTGGGGAATCAGATAAGGCTGTATAGTGGAATTTACGACTGAGGGTCCTTCCTGGGTTTGTGGGCTTTGGTGTCCTCAGGAGAAGGGTGATTATGACCAGAACTTCATTTGCACTCTTTATTGCCTCTCTCCGAGTTCCTCAGAGCAGATGTGATGAGTAGAAAACCTTCTTTCATTCCTTGTTACCTTTCCCAAACAATTCAGTTTCTCACACTTTATGAGGGAAAGTCATCTCTGTGTCTGTATGGTGCACCTATGTTTTCCCTGCTGCTAGAAAGAAGGGTAAATTTGTCTTACCTCAGAAGAGACCAAACCCAAAGATGCAGCAACATAGGTGTGAATAACAGACAGCAATCCAGCGGACGGTCAATATCTGCTTGCAAAGCTGTACTGGTTACTTTGTACTAGTACTGGATCACGTCGGGGTCACCAATTTCTGTAGGGGTTTTAGTTATGGTATTTAACTACCCTACCTGCTTGCCTACAACCAAGGACAGAAATAGGTGCAGAAGGATTGATGTGAATAAACTTAATATCGGACTCCAAATTATAGTTGATAAGAATCTAAAAGAACTCACTTCTCAAATAGCTCAGTGCAGGTTATAGAATATACCTAACCAACTTTATTTCTTGCTATAACAATAGCCTGCTTTGTCAGAGGTTTATCATAAACATGCGCATCAGATGGTATACTTTAGATAGAATTGGTGTTAGCATTCATTTACCTTTAGCTTATACTAATAATGAGCGCATCTGGCCCAGTAGAGCTATAACCAAGAAAGACTGTGGCTACACAATTAACCAGATTTATTCAATATCCAACAATATATAAAACAATAACATTACCATACTAGATTACCCCCCCCCCCCCCCAGCATGTCAAAGGGACAGTGGTCACAAAAACCAGGTTATCCAATCGGAATCAGGCTGCTTGTAAAGACAACTGAGAACATTTGTATACAGAGTGCATTTCCACACAGAATTGCCACCTTTGGGGTGAGGTCTACAGACCTTCTCAGTGAGTGATGGAACTCTTACCCTGTTAGCATAACCTTTCCCAGTTCACAGCAAGCTGCAAAACGAGACTAAACATGCCACACAAACTGATATAACCAAAATACAAATGGTCAGTTTTATCCCATTGCTATGGGAACTTCTTGAGGTAAACCACCATTTGTTGCCCCCATGGTTTTATGGAGGAACTCCAGATCCTGCATCCCCCACAGGAACACATCCGACCACTCCTACAGCTATATCTGTTTACTTTTGAATTCCGTAGTTTTTATTGGTCTGGAGGGTGGTGGTGGGTTTGTATGACAGCCTTTCACACCTCTGCCTGGCAAGGTGTAAAGGGGGGACGGGAGGAGGGGGCTATCAAGTAACTGCAAAAGCGACAAGCTGACGCCTTCGAAGTGATTGATAGCTGTTCTAGCCAATAGCTCATTCGAAGCTGAAAAGATTAACAACTCACTTGCCGTGATTCGTGATTGCTTGTCTTTGGGAATTTCCAGTGTTGTGCCAGTTCACAGCTTTTCTGAACTAGTTCAAGTTCAGTTCATTTTACTTTTTTCGTGAGATATTCAAATAAATACTTTTTTTCACACTACAAGCTAGAAATCACTATACGTTCTTATACGTGCTATGCCTACCCCTCTCCGCTGCAATTCATCACGGGTAACGTCGTGCGGAAGCCAGTATGTTAACTATTCTCAGCCGGACACTACGTTGCCCGCAATGCATTGCGCACACAATGTCAAAACAATTTCTCTCTGGTGATGCAGGATTTAAGCGGCACCAGCGAAAACACAGGAGGGAGGAACTTTTTCTCGTTGCTTCAAAAAAGAGAAAGCAGTTTTCAATGGAAAACAAATTCCAACGTTCATTTACAGTGATGTCTGCCGTTCATGACACAATGTGAACTAATTCACGTTCAAGTTCTTTAATAAAAAATGTGTTGCATTCAGTTCAACGTTCACGAAAAAATGAGCGTGTTCTTTTGAACTCGTTCACGCACAACACTGAGAATTTCATGCGCAACACAACAAGCTATTTCAGTAATAAACATGCTAAACTAAGCTAATCTCTCCAGAGCACATGTGATCGACTCTGTTCGGCGAAACTGAAGCAGTTGTACATTATTTTGTTAGTGAATAATTTGATTGTATATACTTTTGGACATCATAGAAAAAGAAAATGTTTAATTTAGCTGGAGTCATGTCGAGTTGTTTGGGTAGAATGCTAAACCAGTTTACGAAGGGACGCAGTTGCGTTTGTGAGTATGAGTAAACTGTTGTGAATAAGAGGCTGCATACTAAATACCCGAATATAAGCAGTATTAGAACTTTTGTTTTAGTAAAAAAAAAATGTTGCATGCTCTTGATGAATAGTGGCCAACGTCTTGGATAAAGGCGTGGCACTTTGGAGAGGCCTTGGACACCTAGTGGAAAATACTGTGGAGCTCTTCAGTACTTCCATGTATACGCTCAATATCGTTTATTTTGTCAGACAACACACTTTAAATCCCCAAAATCAAAACTGTTTTTTGTTTCTTTGACTTTTTTCTGTTTCAGAGGCTTCCATGGAGCCAAAATTATGGAAAAATCAGCTTGGAAGTGAATCAATATGTTGGCCCAACTGTCTACAGAAAACAAAGTTGGTTATATAGACAACTGGACACGTTTTGTGGGCAGGCCTGGTCTTTTGAAGCAGGACAGCATTCATCCCTCTTGGGAAGGTGCTGCATCTCATATCTAGTAGTATATCTGCTAGGCTTAATAGTGGTAGTGTAGGAGTAGTTAATGGGGATTGACAAACCAGAGCCGAGTCAGGCAGCAGACACACAGCCTAAACCGACTGTCTGCAAGCTGTGAGGAGACGTCACCTAGGTCACAATGGATTGACACTGTGTCTGTTCCTCGATCATCAAAATACAGTCCTCGTAAAATTTGTAGACAAAATTTGATATTTCAATAACGCTGCCGCTGAGAATCATTTAAATCATTTAAATCTGAAATTAAGATTGCTAAATATAAGATCCCTGTCATCTAAAGCACTGCTTGTGAATGAAATGATTACCGATCAAAATCTAAGCATGCTTTGCTTGACTGAAATCTGGACTCGGACAGATGACTGTATGGCCCTAAACGAAGCGTCTCCCTCCGGCTATAGGAAAACTTTGACAATCTGCATGACTCTTTCAGAATAAGCTTTCAAGCAATTCTTGATTCAATGGGTATCATTCAGAATGTGGTGGGTCCTATGTATAATTGTAGTCATACATTAGACTTGGTATTATCATTTGAAAATTAAAATTATTACATCTAGTACAATAGCTGCGCTCATTGATACTTTACGGATCTGACAAACAGGGATCCACCTGTAGCTCCGGAAGAGCTAGAGTGTATTACCGAGCACGTCGTGTTTTCTATCCGTACAGCTTTAGACAAGGTTGCGCCATTGCAATATAAGAGAGTAAATGAGAGAAAGATGGCGCCTTGCTACAACAAGCACACGCATAGTCTCAAACGAGCCGCACGAATCCTGGAGCGTAAATGGCAAAATTCTAAGTTAGAAGTATATAGATTATCCTGGAAAAGTCAAGTCAAGTCAAGTCAATTTTATTTATATAGCGCTTTTTACAACACATGTTGTCTCAAAGCAGCTTTACAAATTGTATGGGTCCAGATCCCTAATGAGCAAGCCAAAGGCGACAGTGGCAAGGAAAAACTCCCTAAGATGGCGGGGAATAGGAAGAAACCTTGGGAGGACCAAGACTCAAAGGGAACCCATCCTCCATTGGGCGGCCCGTTAGCACCAGTCCGTATTTGTGAACAAGAGGTGGTTCTACAGTTATAGCTTAAAGTTCTTGTTCCCCGGCCAAGTAGTCACAGTCCCTTCGGTGCAGATGGTGCACCTCAGGTAGGAGCCAGCATCAGCACGTCCCCTTACGACAATGGTACATCCAACCCCGGCATCAGTACATCCACCGGCGAGCCAGACCATCTCCCAGGTGCTTGTAGGTGCTTGCATGCAGTCGTCTTGGGTAGAAGCATGCAAAAAGATGGACAATACAGACTGAGTGTGAGGATGTCAGTTTAACCACCATTGATTTAAATGTACATAGCTCATGTGCCAGTGATTAGCATGTAGCTGCGGCAGGCTAATCTATAGCAGCTTAACTAAAGGGAGGGGTCCAGAGGTGACCACAGTCATGAGGGCTCACTGAGACATTGCTTTCCAGTCAAGTCAGTCACAACTAGAGTGATGCCATGACACAGCTGGATGACAGCATCAACATCTCAGATTACCAGAAATCTCAACGTCTGGGGGCCCCTGAGCCCCGCACCTTACTAGGGGAATATTTAACTGAAGGCTTGATTATATAGGTGAGTCTTAAGTCTAGATTTAAAGATTGGAACTGTGTCAGAATCTCGGATTGGAGCTGGAAGGCTATTCCATAATTGAGGGGCTTTAAAGGAGAAAGCTCTGCCTCCGGCTGTAGTCTTACAAATTTTTGGAACTAAGAGAAATCCAGCATTTTGGGAGCGTAAAAAGGGCAAGATGGGTTGTAGTAAGCAATGAGTTCACTCAGATATTGTGGGGCAAGACCATTTAACGCCTTATAGGTTAAGAGAAGAATTTTAAATTCAATTCGATGTTTAATCGGAAGCCAATGTAATGCCGCGAGAGTGGGACTAATATGATCGAATTTTCTAGCCTTAGTTAGGACTCTAGCTGCAGCATTTTGTACAAGTTGTAGCTTCTTTATGGACTGTTTAGAGCATCCAATTAGAAGACCATTACAGTAGTCCAATCTTGACGAGACAAAAGCATGGACCAGCTTCTCTGCATCAGCTAATGAAAGTAAGTGTCTCAGCTTGGCGATATTACGTAAATGGAAAAAGGCAGCCTTAGTGACATTGCATATATGTGTGTCAAATGAAAGATCTGAATCAATAGTGACACCTAAGCTTTTTGCGGTAGACTTGGGTGTTACTGAAAACCCATCTAGGGTAAGGGGAATATCAGCCCAGCTGCTTCTAGCAGCTTTAGGCCCAAGAATCAGCACCTCAGTCTTATCAGAATTTAGTTGAAGAAAATTAGACTCCATCCAGTTTTTAATGTCCTGGACGCAGCTCTCAATCTTGAGAGTAGTGGTGATATCATCCGGATTGGAAGATATATACAACTGAGTATCATCTGCGTAGCAATGGAAACTAATACCATGCCTACGGATGATAGTGCCCAGTGGAAGCATATATAATGTAAATAATATGGGGCCCAGTACAGATCCTTGTGGGACACCATATTTTACCTTAGAACGCTCTGAGCATTCGTTGTTTACTAGTACAAATTGGTAACGATCTGTCAGGTAGGACCTGAACCAGGAGAGTGCTTGACCTCTTATACCAATGAGTGTCTCCAGCCTATTAAGTAGAATATTATGATCAATGGTGTCAAAAGCCGCACTGAGGTCTAGCAGTATGAGAAAAGAAATGTGTCCTTTATCAGAGGATATCAAGAGATCATTTACTACTTTAGTCAGCGCAGTTTCAGTGCTGTGGTGGGGTCTAAATCCAGACTGAAATAATTCTAAGACATGTTCTGTCTGTAGGAAGGAGGAGAGTTGTGAAGAAACTACTTTCTCTAGAATTTTGGATATGAATGACAAATTAGAGATAGGCCTATAGTTGGACATTTCCTGGGGGTTAAGACCAGGTTTTTTAATTAGCGGCTTGATAACTGCAAGTTTAAATGAACTGGGAATATAGCCCAGGCTCAGAGAGCAGTTTATTATAGTGAGCAAAGGTTCGATATTGCTATGCAGTAATTCTTTAAGTAAATGGGTTGGTACTG
Source organism: Brachyhypopomus occidentalis (assembly GCA_020368025.1). NCBI lineage: Eukaryota > Metazoa > Chordata > Actinopteri > Gymnotiformes > Hypopomidae > Brachyhypopomus > Brachyhypopomus occidentalis. The sequence continues at coordinate 54,712 of JAGXOD010001406.1, forward strand.
CATCTAGTATGCATGTGGAGGGCTTGGCAGATTCCACCAATGAAATAAGCTCCTCAAGACCAATTGGGGAGAAGGACTCTAACAGTCCTTCTATCAGAGCTGACCAGACAGCTGTCAAGGTGCATAGGCATGTTGACAGGCTCTGAGATAGCACAACCAATTTTTTCCCCTAATTTTATCAATCTTATCATTAAAGAATTTCATAAAATTATTACTGCTACACTCTAGTGGGATTAGTGGATTGATTTGATCATGGCTCCTTGTTAGACTGGAAACAGTTTTAAATAGGAGTGCAGAATTGTTTTTATGTTTTTCTATTAAAGCTGATAAGTATGAGGATTTTGCCGTATGGAGGGCATGCTTATATTCACTAAGGCTGCTTTTCCATAATAGTCTAAACACTTCTAACTTTGAATTTCGCCATTTACGCTCCAGGATCCTCGCGGCTCGTTTGAGACTACGCGTGTGCTCGTTATACCATGGCGCTATTCTTCTCTCAGAGGCTCTCTTATAGTGTAATGGTGCAGCCTTGTCTAATGCTGTACGAAGAGAAGTCTCAATGTGCTCGGTAAAATGCTCTAGTCCTTCCGGAGCTACAGGTGTATCAATTTCTGTCAAACCAGGTAAAATGTCAGTGAGTGCGGCTATGGTACTAGGTGCTATAGTTTGTTTCATTCGGTAGCGGGCGGCTGATGAATACCGTCAGTAAAGCATAACTTGTACGTTATGAGGCTGTGGTCTGAAACGGCCTCGCTCTGAGGTAAAATTGCTAAGCTGGATATGTTAATACCAAATGATAAAACCAGGTCTAAAGTATGACTACAATTATGCGTAGGACCCACCACATTCTGAGTGATACCCATTGAATCAAGAATTTCTTGAAAATTTTTGCTTAAAGCGTCACAAAGATTCTCAAAATGGATGTTAAAATCACCAACTATAATCACCTTATCGGCTGATAGCACTACATGAGACAGGAAGTCTGAGAACTCCTGCAAGAACTCAGTGTAAGAACCAGGGGGCGGTAAATAGTAATTAACATAAACGACTGTGACGCCTTGTTGGTTGTCAGATTTGATACATTTGAAACAGTGAGGATGAGATGTTCAAAAGAATTAAATTTAAAGCCGAATTTTTGAGAAATGTCTATATCAGAGTCATATATTGTGGCGACACCACCTCCTCGACCATTTGGACGGGGGGTTATGAACATATCTATAGCCAGAGGGAGAGGCTTCATTTAGGGCCATATAATCATCTGGCCGGGTCCAGGTTTCCGTCAAGCAGAGCATGCATAGATTATGATCGGTAATCATTTCATTAACCAGCAATGCTTTAGATGACAGGGATCTAATATTTAGCAGTCCTAGTTTCAGATTTAAACTACTCTCCAAGGGAGCATAATCCAATTTAACATTGATTAAATTTTGTCTACTAACTTTGCGAGAGTTATTTTTTGGTACTCGAGGAACTGACACAGTCTCAATCCAGTGTGACCTAGGTGACGTCTCTTTGCAGCTAGCAGACAGTCGGTTTAGCCTTTGTGTCTGCTGCCTGGCCTCGGCTCTGGTTTGTCAATCCCCACTTACAAGTCCTACACTACCACTAGTAAGCCTAGCAGATATGCTACGGGAAATGAGAGCAGCACCCTCCCAAGAAGGGTGAATGCCGTCTCGCTTCAAAAGGCCAGGCCTGCCCTCAAAACGCGTCCAATTATCTATATAACCCACGTTGTTTTCTGAAAAGCAGCCTTATTGAATATAAGCATGCCCTCCATATGGCAAAATCCTACCTGAGGCTCACTATCTGCATTGATGGGACTGTGACTACTCAGCCTGGAATTAGAACTATAAATGCAGACTTCTGCTAGCGTGCTGCCCAATGGAGGATGGGTTCCCTTTTGAGTCTTGGTCCTCTCAAGGTTTCTTCCTAAATTCCTGCCATCTTAGGGAGTTTTTCCTTGCCATTGTCGCCTCTGGCTTGCTCATTAGGGATCTGGACCCATAATTAAAAAGCTGCTTTGTGACAACGTGTTGTAAAAAGCGCCATATAAATAAATTTGACTTTGACTTTGACCTGGACCCTGTAAGCAAATGTAAATGGTAAGATCCAAGTTAAGATGGCAGTGTATCACCACGGTAGCTGACCATGGTAGTAACAAAATAGTACAAACTGTGTGGAGAGTGCAACAAAAAATAGATTTAATCAATAATAAAAAAAAGAATTTTCCCCCTGTATAAGACATGCAGTAATTATTGTACTTGCCAATGTCAAACGGTGTTCTGCAGACATTGCCTATCAATGCACAGATTTGATGTTTTTTACCTACTTAATATATCATTCAATGCAAGCTCATTTTAAATACATCTTTATTGCATTTGGGAGCACTCTTTGATCCTTAGCAAAAAGAACTGTGCCAGCATGAAGTGAAAAGATTAGATCAATTACATCAAAATTAAAGTAAATGCACATAATACATAAACATCCATGACTCTCTGGACACAGATATTCATCAGGGTAATTTCAAAAAGTTGACTTTTATATATTCAAATCTAATTACATGATGTATGAACATGAATTGCATCATAGTTTAAAACTCAAAGCATAATTCTTGTGAATGTATTCAGCTTCAGGGAAGTACTGTTTTATAGGACCAAGAGCATGTACTAGTAGCCTCTGAAAACACTTTTTGCCTTAGGTTTAGTGTGCATTGTGTTTATGCTTATTCTTGCTCATAGACACTTTATGGTACTTTATTTGACAAATTAGGATGTAAACATCAATGTTGTAATTACCTTATTTAGAATAGATTTTTATATTTAAATCATACTATTGTGTTTGAGCTTGTTATTCAAAGTATAATTTGATAGTTTCACTTCATTTATTTGAACTTTTCATAAGAAAACGAGCAATGACTTCACTGTGATACAAATGTAGGGCAGTAGGCTGCAAGCTGTGTGACTAGGCTGTAAAAAGCTCTCACCGTATTTAGATTCATTGCAGCGATCAAGTTCAGCACATTGAGAACTCATTGACTCAAATCCCTCATGTCTTGTTAAATGGCATTGCAGCTCTAAAGAGACTTGCCCCACACTCACAAGGCAGATGTTGTTGCCGACAGCAACAGGGTCTTCTAAAACAGCATGATCCTCCAGGACCAACCAAAGCAAACATAAAGCAGATCATCAGGGGGTACTCTTCTTGTTTGGCTCTGCAGTATACACAGAGTCACTGGCTAAGCAAAGGCCTTTATGTGAAACCACAAGTCTAAAAAAAATAAGCAGACCAGGTTATGGGGGATTAAGTTGGTTGCTTCTAATTTGTTAAAGCCACCAAAAATAGTGGTAGGATCAGAAATAGCTATAGCCGTTCTTCTAAAGAGGATGGTGGTGAAACTGGCTTTAATTTCAGAGGCGCTATGAGGAAAAGCTCTGTTGTATTACAGTGGTGGTGTTCTCTGGCTTGTTTTGTGCCTCTGGTATTAATGTGGTCAGAGAATTTGTATTTACAATTCTTCCTGAAGAGCTATCAACAAGTGAATAGGCATTGTGAATGAGACCTGCTGATTTTAACCTTGACTCATGTACTCATCATTGTTTTATTATATTGCAGAGCAATATGTTACAATAATCAAATAATCCCCCCCAATATACATTGACAGTTTAGAATCTTAATTAATGGCAACAGTTTAGGTTTTCTCTGTGCTAATTATGTTGTAGATAGTACAAATAGGTTGACAGAATATAGATTTATCTATGGAACTAGATTGACTAGAAAATAATGAGCCTGGATTATAAGACAAAACCATACTGTCCATATTCAAAATGATAAATAATTGTAATAAATAATGACAGTAAATCATGGTTTTATTATATCAGTTAGTGAGCAATCATCATAGTGGAAAGAAATCACTTGGAAAATCAGCCATAGTACCAGGAAGAACCAGGCTAGAGTATTACAGTGGCTGTGTAATATCAGTGCCCAAGAGAGCGGAAACCTGGGTGCATGTATAATTACATTACAGTCTATGTGACTGTACTATCAAATAATAGATCTGTATCTATCATCTTGTATGATACCACAACAATACGAGTGTCTATATACACAACTGGGATTTTGAGACCTAACTAAGCATAATGAGCCCCTTGATGGTCTTAACATCATTTGTTAAACTGGCTAATTAAAAAGACATTTATGACACAAATAAAATGTGAACACATCTCCAGTGGTCACACACCACATTCCTACATGGATAAATCACCCTTTTGAGTAGGCATCAAGGTACATAAAAACAAGCATAACAGACAAGATTTTTTCAGAAATAAAAAAATATTTACTCTTTACTTATGGCTTTCAGTACTGAATTGATCATCTCTAATCCACTCAATAGATGTCTTTTTGGGAGAACGTTTTGGAAAGTGTGACGGGCAGGGAGTGCGAACTAAAAGACTATGGCACAGGACCCTCCATAGCTCTCCCCCAAAAACACATTTAGGGTGGGAAGGAGCATATGGGGAATTACACATAATTCACAAACACGCTAGGACAAAAATGAACACGCAAGACAAAACAATTGACAAGCGCGGTTCCGCTCTCGCTCGCTCCAGTCCATTGTCACATATATACACACAAACACTCGCCGATGGACGAGCATAACGCAAGGCACGCGCAGACACGTCGGAGAAGAGCGCTGCAAGGGTCATAAATTCCAGTCACCGCCGTGCTACATATAGTGCGATTCACAAACCAAACATTTACGCACGGCGGGATGAGCAGTGAGTGACCAGGCTCTCCTCGCACACATAACAACGTAACAAATAACGCAGACAAACACTTAACACGAGACATGACCACGAACGAAGGAGAAACCAAAGGAGACTGGCGGCTTCCGAAAGTGGCTGGTTATTCTGTGACGGGCAGGGATTGCGAACTAAAAGGAAATGATCATGCCAAGTCTCAGGGAAAAAGAAGGGTTTAATAAGTAAAGTGCGCAAACCAAAACCCCGTGCACCGATCCAAATTAAAGAACCAATAACCAGCAGTCAACTGGTACAAAGACAAGACATATATAGACAGACAAATGACCGTCAGGTGAGGGGGTTAATAGGCCCCGCCCACCTGAGGGGCGCACACAACGCAACAACAACAGGACAACTGCCGCTGTGAAGGAGGCGACCGGCAGGGGTGGCCTCTGGCAACGTGACAGAAAGGTTACACTCTGTTGTGCAACTCAGCTAAGAAATGACTATAAGCAACTTTATTCCTTATTAATAATTGTCTGCATTCATTAGAGATTTACATTATGTCTTGCCTACTTAAGGATTCACTGTCGAACATACTGCAATATACAGCAGAAATTGTATACATTTTAGGGAATAAAGGTAACTGGTTAATTAGTGTTTATGCATTTCATTTGTAATATAGTGCTTTCTAAAAAGCTGAACTTTGTATGGGTTAAACATAACACAACTGATTATTTACATGTTATAAATGAAGATATTGTAATGAGGCTATATGAATTATATTTAAAATAACAGACATGCAGCATGGAGCACTGTTGTGATATCTGTTTGGGGTAGGAGGAAGCAGAGAGAGAGGGAGGGAGAGTTTTCTCCAAACTTATTTCTAGCCTAACATTGCTCACTCCACCAGCTTTGTCCCAACTTAATTCTAACCCTTACTCTGATAATAACTTTATAATGCTCAGAATTCCATCTGTTTTAGCTTGGCAAGGTGATGTCAATTAAAAAGCTTTACTATCAAAACCAATCAGAAGTGACCAATCTAAAGTGTCCCCATGATAAAAGCATCCCGTACCAGAACAGAACCATTAACACAGTCACAGAAATTTATACCTGGAAGGACATTGATTGCAGTCCTTATTAACAATAGACCCTTTGTGGTATAGAGCTGAAGTGACAAAATTTATGTAAGCACCCTTATCTCGTGTAAAATTACAAATCTGCATAGCAATAAGGGTAGAGCAGCTTCTCTAGTGGTTGAAAAAGAACAGGACTTTGATTTGTATGGTCAGGACTTTTGAAAAATGACTGACCATACCTTCTTTGTTGGATATCATATTGTTGTGTTCTTTTTATTTCAGGCAGCATACTAATTAGGTAAATTATGTAAGTCCTTGGCATTATCTTCTGAGTTCTCAGAGACTCTAAACAATCTTGCATATCTGGTAGTTTTGAAATAGACATTGCTTTAAGTGATTCATTATGGCTGAGATACGACTAAAAAGAGTCTAGATGGAAATAGACAGAAAAAAACAAACATCAGTTTATATATGAAACATATATATAAGCAGAACAACATAAAAGTGAAAATATATTTAATCTAACTTTATATCATAATCATCTAACTTTGTGAAATGTTCTGTCACCTGTTTTTTATTCAACAGGTGTAGATCTCAAAACAAATGTTGGCTGCACTGGGCAAAGAGAACACACAAATTGATTTCTCAGTCCTCACCAGTATTGTATGATCTTTAAATAGGAGACGATTTACATTATGTGGCATTAGTAAAGGGATTAGAGAACATGATTTATGCTAGCAAGACATGCTTCATTTTAGCAAATGAGTTTCTGTTCCCATCTGAACAACGGGACACTCTCTGACCCTCCCTTAATCTCAATGAAAAAAAAATGTTGCTAAACTGTAATTTTGGGACTCTGTTACTCAGACTTTGATTAAACATGTGCCCCTAAATTCACATTAGACTGAATCTCTATTCTCAGTATTATTACTGACCACTATGTTAAACAGCCAATCAGTGAAGAGTAATTGAAAAGAGGAAGAAAAAAAGTCTTTGATATTGCAACAGGAAATTTAAAATAATAAAATGTATCCATTAATATTAAAAGAACAAGTAAAATTGTGTAAAAGCCCAGCCTTGTTTGCTTGTGTAATGTCACTTCTGAGTACTGCACTAGTGTGACGTCATGCACGGAACAGAGGCAGCAGGAGGCGGGACTAGAGCTGCAAAGTGTTCACTGTCCATATTGCACAAACATAAAAGAAAGCAGCTCTAAGCACAACTGAATAAAGCGCTTATGACGCTGAAATGAGTAGCCTGCTAGGGATACCTAGAAAGAAGTCTCTCTCATGGTTCAAAGGCTTAAGCGTAGTTCCGCGATCACCATGATGCGAGAGGAATGCACAGCACTGAACGGCTCTACCTGTAGGGATTAAGAGGGCAGTTGCTGATTAAGTGCAGGGGCGCTAAATTAATGATTGGTAACGAGGGAGTGACGTATATGAAGTGTGGCTGTGTGTGGGTGTCTACCCAGAAGATGTGGGCCCGGCCTACTGTGACAACTATATTGAGCAATGGCAAGTACAACTGATTTGTATTAAAATGAGACTCAAGAGATAAGGACAGTTGTATACCAACTGTATATTGTATATTTTCAAATGAAAATACATTGTTTTGGATAATGAGACCTATAGAATCAAAAATACTTGTAAGAGGCCCATTTAAGGCAGACTTCTCGGCCTGGAATTAGAATTACTCGGCCTGGAATTAGAATCATAACTACAGGATTATATCTGGACTATACCTGAATTGTGAATGTGGACATTGCTAGCGGGCCGCCCAATGGAGGATGGGTTCCCTTTTGAGTCTTGGTCCTCCCAAGGTTTCTTCCTAAATTCCTGCCATCTTAGGGAGTTTTTCCTTGCCACTGTCGCCTTTGGCTTGCTCATTAGGGATCTGGACCCACGCAATTTGTAAAGCTGCTTTGTGACAACATGTGTTGTAAAAAGCGCTATATAAATAAAATTGAATTGAATTGAATTGAACTTCTAAGGTTTGAAAACCTTCCACTGTTATAACAGCTGAACTGTTAGCAACAATCAGAGGGCACATGACATCTGGCCCAAAGAGACACAATAGTCTGGATGATTAGCAAGGGTCTGACTACACTGCCCAGTGGCAGAGTGAGAAGGCACCTCCCTGTTAACATATGGCACAACACTCAGCCAGGGAGATTAATGGGTCTGACTACATGGCAGCCAAGTGGCTGGGGATCAGAAAATATAATTGTCCTGGGCCAAGTATTGGCATGACAGCTGCTCATAGTAGGAGCCAATCACAATTCATCATATTTGCCATGCCTCCAGTTGTTTACTCTAGGTAGTCCAATTGGTGTGGTGACGAGCTATCAGTGTATGCATTTAAACATCTCATGCAGCTCAACTTGCAATTCATGATGATAAAATGTTTGCGCATGTTCACACCCAAAAGTTTGCATATTGTGAGAGCCTCAGAACGTCCTGCAGATTACTGACCCTAGTCAAGACTGCAATGCTTTGGCTTTCAGTAAAACATTAACATATTACATTTATACAATCGATGCTAGAAGCATTAATTTGTACAGTATGTACTTAATTTACAAAATGTATAAATATACGGTACAATGTCTACTTTTCTGCATATAGTAATTTCATTGTTTTCAACACAGAATGCACAAAATTAAGCAATATGACAAAAATCTAATAATTAAACAAAATTTTTTTTATTTTCTATTGGCAAGTGAGAGAGGGTGATTTTATAGCAATATATATATAGGAGTAATTCCAGAGAGAATATCGAAAATTCCTCTATGATAGCTTACAGCAGTGCACCTCATTTTGCATAATCTTTTTTGACACCCACATGCTCATCTACTATCCATGTTCTTGTGGCAGAAGTTTAAGACAATGTAAATTCATTGATGACATTGAAGTAGTACTTTGCTATTTAAATTCGCTCCGTTTTATTTAACTCTAAATGGCTCCTGTGTTAGTCTGCATTATCACTGCCTCTATAAACAGCTGTGACCCCAAGCAGGAAGTCAGGCATCCCACTTCCTGTGGCAAGCTGTGTCACTGACTCTTCTAGTCAGTGATGGCTTTCTAATTGGTGTCCTATCACCTCTTTATACTGAGATGCTTCTGTTTGACAGTTCCTGGCAGCATGTGGAATGTCCTTGAAAAAATGTCAGATCATAAACCTGCTAAAGCAACACACTTCCCCTCAAGCTTTTTAAAAGAGCAATCTAGAGGGAAAACCAACACAATAAATAATGCTATCTAAGAAACGACAGTGAGAATACAGCCACCTTACAGTGTATGTTATGTTGAGTTTATTGAATTGCTTCCTTTCAATTAGATAGTTTAAATTGTGGCAATTAAAGATGATGCACTGATGAAGAAGTTTTCACCCTTTAACTAAGGCAGTATAATTATATGTTCTAGATATGGTTGTCTCATTTTCTTACGGGCTATAAAATGACATTTATGCATCATATGAGAATTTGTAATGATAGAGCTGATTTTACTTGTGAAATGTAGGTTTACCTTATTTGATAGGATATATTCTGCAATATTTTACCTTTTATCTTTTTGTTTCTGAACTAGGAAATTTATATAGATATAAAAAAATATGAAGAGAGAAAGCAGAAACATAAGAGCCAAAATGGATAAAATAATCTTCACATTTGATATATCAACATAACATGTGAGCTGAAATACGTGTTGTCATGGTCAGAGGATACACTGAGGGGATGAGTAGTATTGAATGAAGGCCCTTGGGCATGGGATATTTACCATGTTACAGCCAGGCTAAAACTGAGATAAATTATTCATGTGACCCAGGCAAAGGCTACTGAGTGGGTCAACATAAAGCTTCATAAGCAGCGAGAGTGACAGCAAGTGATGCAAAACTTGTCCTCAAAACCTTGCTTTTTGAAAGGGTCATATTTGCAGCAGCTGTTCAAGCAAGCAGGATAGTGACCTGTTCAGTAAACCATAAATAAGTTAGGGAAATATGCAACAAATAGGAAAGGAATGTTGTTTATATTCACCTTGATTTGTGGTGTTGAGAAAATTCATATATCACCACCATACATTATTGATATTGTCAGTATGGAAAACCTATGTGCTCTTCATATATATGTATATATGCCATGCTAATTATATTATTTTATGTATTACTGATAGAAATAAAAATAATATTTTGTAGGATTGTTTAGGACCCTGGGGACTGTAACCCAGTGCACTGCTTTTTTTTGGCTTTTCCTATACTGCATGTGCTGTTCCAAAGGTCTGGATATGACTTTTAAGGTATAACAATGGAGAAACAAATCAGAAAACTTGACACCTTTGCTGGAAGGTTGGGTTCCAGGACTTCTGGACACGTTTTTTCTTCCTGTTTGAGCTGTAGGCCAACTGTCCTGTCCTTGTCTGCTTCACCAGATTTCCCACTGTGGCCCTTGTGCCTGTGCTTCCCAACCTTTTTGGCACTGTAAAACAGTGGCTGTTCTTATCCACCGATTGCTGCTTCTTGGAATTAACTATAGTCCATCAAGTCACACAAAACATTTGGCTGTCTTCAGTAGAGTACTTGTAATTTTTGCCTATCAGCAGGAGTGGCAGAATTTGTAGTGTGGCATATGACAGTGAGTGAGCTGAGGCACGATGCTGAGGCAAGAACAGCATTCAATGCTTTCGCTTTATTTTGGTGATAATAGCGCTTCACAATAATAGCGCTTAGCGCTAAACGGTCAGACGCAGATGAACACAACGTGACTTGTCTAACAACTGAAGAGGAACAAGGACAAGACACACTGAAATGCACAGATGTCAACACGCGACAAGTGTAGCACATAACATTAACAAGATCAGGACTAGGTGATATGAATAACACAAACACATACAATGATGAAAACACAAGGAAGTGTAGATATAGATGCATGCACAGACACAGCAAAAGGGAGGAGTCAGAAGAGTCATGTACCGTGACATGGCACATATATTCTTATATGCATGGCACATATATTTAAAATATGCTTTTTTTTAACGGAGTGTGAGTAAATTGAGTCTGATGCACACTTTCATCAAATGAATCAAGTTTGGAAAAGAAATCCCACACAAATAATAGGACGAGTTACATTCTAGATCAGAGGCCATTTTCCAAAAAGCTTGCACCCTTTTATGAAATGTGTACAGTGATAAAAAAAAATAAACAAATAAAAATTTAAAACACATACACACACTCACACACACACTGCAAACAACCTGGCACTGAACCCATAACTATAAACCTCCATCTGTTCGTCTGAGTGTATGCACTTAAAGTTATCTGTTGCAATTACATGACACTGTTTACTAGATAATTATATCAAAACAGTACAATTTACAGAATGTGTTGTCATGTCCATTTTTTCTGTTATGCAATTATGTGCTTTGTTATTCATTCCGGTAATGTTATTGTCAGGGGTGCGGTTAGCACCCAGGACCACCAGAGGGAGCCATCAACTCATACCTCCCAGGACCGCCAGAGGGCACCATTGCCCGAACATTGTTGAGCCAATTAGGCTCCGCTACTTAAGGACTGCTGTCCCAAGTCTCGTTGCGAAGTATTGCCTCGTTTCTCGTGTCACTACCAAGCCTTTTGTACTACATACCTTTCTGATTGCCTTCTGTCTCTGACCTCTGTATCCTCGTATTACGTCTCACGTCTCTGGATTGCCCTCTTGTACCTCTGCCTCATGTGTATGCTTTCCTGGTATTGTGATGTATTGTCTGCCCTACGACTTCTTCTCTCTCACCTAGCCCCCACGGGCTATTGCCCGTTCATACCCCTCTGGGGTTTGCTTAATCAGTGATCAGCACTGAGCTGGAATTACTGGTTACAGTAGCTGAAAAAAGGACCCTAAACAAACTACACTCAATACTAGACAATAATAAACACCTACTACACACAGAACTTGTGAAACAAAGGAGCAAGTTCAGTGAAAGACTTCTGTCTCCGAGCTGCTCCACTGATAGACTCAGGAATTCCTTCGTCCCTCGAGCCATCAGAGTCTACAACACCACAAAGAAGGGCAGAGGGGCTCAACTATGGAATAGACCAGTCATGTATGTGTGTTTACATCTACGTGCATGCAGGGCTACATGGCTGCAAAAGTCCACCACTAAGTGCAATAACTACTGTCACTTTATATACATACCTACTGTATTATTTTACTCTGCCACTTTACCACTCTAACATTTAAATTTAATGTCTACTTAATATCTTAATTCAATTCAATTCAATTCAATTTTATTTATATAGCGCTTTTTACAACACATGTTGTCACAAAGCAGCTTTACAAATTGCGTGGGTCCAGATCCCTAATGAGCAAGCCAAAGGCGACAGTGGCAAGGAAAAACTCCCTAAGATGGCAGGAATTTAGGAAGAAACCTTGGGAGGACCAAGACTCAAAAGGGAACCCATCCTCCATTGGGTGGCCCGTTAGCACCAGTCTGTATTTGTGAACAAAAGGTGGTTCTACAGTTATAGCTTAAAGTTCTTGTTCCCCAGCCAAGTAGTCACTGTCCCTTCGGTGCAGATGGTGAGCCTCAGGTAGGAGCCAGCATCAGCACGTCCCCTTACGGCAATGGTACATCCAACCCCGGCATCAGTACATCCACCGGCGAGCCAGACCATCTCCCAGGTGCTTGTAGGTGCTTGCATGCAGTCGTCTTGGGTAGAAGCATGCAAAAAAGATGGACAATACAGACTGAGTGTGTGGATGTCAATTTAGCCACCATTGATTTAAATGTACATAGCTCATGTGCCAGTGATTAGCATGTAGCTCCGGCAGGCTAATCTATAGCAGCATAACTAAAGGGAGGGGTCCAGAGGTGACCACAGTCATGAGGGCTCACTGAGACATTGCTATCCAGTCAAGTCAGTCACAACTAGAGTGATGCCATGACACAGCTGGATGACAGCATCAACATCTCAGATTACCAGAAATCTCAACGTCTGGGGGCCCCTGAGCCCCGCACCTTACTAGGGGAATATTTAACTGAAGGCTTGATTATATAGGTGAGTCTTAAGTCTAGATTTAAAGATTGGAACTGTGTCAGAATCTCGGATTGGAGCTGGAAGGCTATTCCATAATTGAGGGGCTTTAAAAGAGAAAGCTCTGCCTCCGGCTGTAGTCTTACAAATTTTTGGAACTAAGAGAAATCCAGCATTTTGGGAGCATAAAGGGCGAGATGGGTTGTAGTAAGCAATGAGTTCACTCAGATATTGTGGGGCAAGACCATTTAACACCTTATACGTTAAGAGAAGAATTTTAAATTCAATTCGATGTTTAATCGGAAGCCAATGTAATGCCGCGAGAGTGGGACTAATATGATGGAATTTTCTAGCCTTAGGACTCTAGCTGCAGCATTTTGTACAAGTTGTAGCTTCTTTATGGACTGTTTAGAGCATCCAATTAGAAGACCATTACAGTAGTCCAATCTTAATGAGACAAAAGCATGGACCAGCTTCTCTGCATCAGCTAATGAACGTAAGTGTCTCAGCTTGGCGATATTACGTAAATGGAAAAAGGCAGCCATAGTGACATTGAATATATGTGTGTCAAATGAAAGATCCGATTCAATAGTGACACCTAAGCTTTTTGCGGTAGACTTGGGTGTTACTGAAAACCCATCTAGGGTAAGGGGAATGTCAGCCCAGCTGCTTCTAGCAGCTTTAGGCCCAAGAATCAGCACCGGGTACTCTGGTTTCCTCCCACAGTCCAAAGACATGCATCCTAGGTTGATTGGTCACTCTAGATTGCCCGTAGGTGTGTGTGTGTGTGTGTGTTGGCCATGTGGTGGACTGGCGAACTGCCCATGGTGTACCCTGCCTTCGCCCGGAGATGCTGGGATTGGCTCCAGTGACCCCGACTAGCGGGAATAAGTGGTACGGATAATGAATGAAAAAAATATACTGAATTGTTTTCATTTGATTTTTAAATAAAAACAAAGTGGTCCTCCAAAGATGGGGGGTGGAGGTGGGCCAAAAAAAAAAATACATGTATGTGCTCAATATTTTTATTTTGTCAGACAAGGCCCTATTGAATCATAGATGATATAATAGAAAAAACCACATCACCAGTGTACATATACACACTGTACATCCCCAAAATCCCAAATCCCCTTTTTTTGACAAACATTTTCTTCTGTATGCAAATGGAACCAAAATTATGGAAATATAAGCCTGGAGGTGAATGTTGGCCCAACGGTCTCCTCCAGTTTGAGTCCTGAATGATCATTTTACTATACATACACCTTGAGATAACTAGTGTTAAACTGTACTAGTACAAATGGCTCAAAATGGGCTGAAAATGGCCTCCACACAAAGGGGTTAAACATCTCAAAGGCTTGCTCATCCCGGGCACCCCCCATTTAAGATTCTTCGCTCTACAAAGAATTATGGTCTGTTCTACAAGGGCAGCGGCAGATTAGGTTCAGGTACTACGGATTAGTAAAGGGGTGATTGGGAACGAGGGAGTGACGTAAGGGAGGTGTGTCATGAAATGGGTGTCTCAGAGGATCTGGTCCAGCCTACTGTGACCGTGTTACTGCAGCATAAAGGGAATATTGTTCTGTTTGATGTGAATATATAAAGCTTATCTTGCATTTCCTACTGTAGGTGTGCATGAAAAGTCACTAAAGGTAAAAAAGTAGGAGAATATAAGTATTATTAGGCCAGCCTCATGTAAGCATGTCCCGTCTTCACACACATATTTGTGAAGTTGAGGGTGGACACAAAAGCAGAGTACTTGCACCTTGTATGATAGAATATAGGTAGTAGAACTAAAATTGATATTATTCCCGATGTTACGTTTCTTACGGGCAGGCATGACGCAAGTGCAATATTTTAATGACAAAACAATGGGGCGAATTGCTATACAACCACACAGACGGAGTACACGGAAAATACTGACTACGAGTGGGATAATGGATTACAACGGGAAGAACAATTAACAGAAGTACAGATTACAAACACCAAAACATTAGAACGTCTGTCGATCGTGCAAAACATAAGATACAAACGACATTATACATTAAACAGAGGAATAATTGGAGAGAATAACGAAACAGAAACTAATAAACGAACTCACCAGACGGGGAATTAAACCAAACAGATCAACGGGGGTGAAGACACGAGCGCGGTACTTAGACATGGGTGACCAAACACACTACGGAGGAAAACAGAGCTGGGACTACAGGGAATACATAACAGATATACCAGACGCGCACTAAGACACGGGGAACTTGGGACAAAGGATGAACAAACCAGGAAGTTGCAAAACACAGAGACAAGAACGCGAATCATAGAATTAAATACTCAAAACGTAGGACGTGGTCAGGAATGTAACAAGGGGAGACAGAAAATAACAGACAGGGAAACAGGGAAATACAGGTAGTATATATACGTAGACTAAGGGGTGATAAACAAGACACAGCTGGAAACACTAAAGGCAGGGAGTGACAAACGGAAGGGAAACCAAGGAAACGAGAAACAAGGCGTGGTTAGGACGAACAACAGAAGATAGGGACGGAGGGCGGAGCTATATATGACACCCGAGATCTGTTGGAGCCACTCTTTTGTCTTAGGGGTCACATGTCAAGTCCCCCTGAGGCAAATGAGGCAACATGAAGAACAAAGATAAACACATGCAAGAGAGTTTCATTAAAGAACAGAATGAAACTAACATAGAAAAGATAATATTGATACACTGGGAGAGCAACTAACATGATCAATAGCAAAACTAAACAGGTCAATAGTGAACACAAAAATGGAATGAAGAACAAAGAAGACTTAGAATTGACAATAATTAACAAGATGCATACGAAGCACAAAGATAACAAAAAAAGAACTAAAGAAGTACAAACTAGGTGTAACGCATGAGGCAGAGTCAAGAGCATCTTTTTAGTTTCAATTTTACAGATTTTCTCAGTTGATTTGGTTCATTTCTCAGATCAGAATTGAAATTCTCAACTGTTCATTCAATCTTCACATCCCCTTGTCACTTGTGCGCATCACAACAGCTCAGGGTGAACAGGCACAGGGTGAACAGCCAAGAAGAGGAAGTAAGGCTGTGTGGTGTAGAGGGATAAGACTGTGTGGTGTACAGGAGTAAGGCGGTGGGGACAAAACAGAGGAAGAGGAGGGTCCATGCCCATAGGTTTGACCCAGATGAAATAAAGGCATCAATTGTGGACCATGTTGTAAATCATGGTCTTACAATGGATGAAGCTATATTAATCATTCAATTGTTCAAACATTTCGTAGAGAGCACATGTATGTAATTCAGAAATGTGCACTCTGCTGTAATGTTGCATTATTATACCATACAGAACTTCAAGACAAGCTCGTAGGGGTAGCAGAGGTCCCATTTTCACATCTCAACAAGAGGAGGCTATATGTGCTATGGTCATAGCAAATACAGTAATGCCTTAAGGTTGAGGGAAATCCAGCAAGCCATTACAGTATACAGGACGACAGTGTTTATCAAAACAATCAATCTGAAAGCATCTCCACTAATGACCGGGTTCTAAAACGACACAGGCCAAAAGGCAAACGAGAAAGTAATGCAGCATTCAGCGGCGCGACAGCAGGTGGAACAATTCAACGACGGCTCCTCCGGATGACGTTTTGCAGACGCGAGTCTTCAGGATGAACGCAGGCGCAACAATGTGCAGCACTGATAAGGGCACCCTCTGGTGGCTTCCCCTCCGAGCCACCGTGACAGAGCCCCCCCGAAGGACCACTCCAGCCGACGCCCCCTGGGACGTCCCAGACGTCTGGATACTCACGATGGAAGGAGGCGAATAAGGAGCGGTCCAGCACCTGGGAAGCCGTCACCCACGAACGCTTCTCAGGACCATAGCCCTCCCAGTCCACCAGGTATTGCAGAGTCCTACCTCGGCGCCTGGAGTCTAGCAGCTTCCTCACAGTATATGCCTGCCCATCCGGCAGCAGCAACGTGGGGGGCGGCATCACGGACCCCGGCATACCGAGGGGTCCCTCTTTGTGAGGCTTCAGGGCAGACGTGTGGAAGGTCCTGGAGACGCGGCGATCACCAGAGAGGCTCACCCTGTACGTGACCGACGTGTTGGTCCCCGAGCTTACCCCGCGACCCCACTCTTCTGTCGGTGGTGGAAACCCACACCTTGTCTCCGACATTGTAAGCCGGTGCCTCTGACCTCCTGCAGTCAGCCTTGACTGCGCTGGTGAGTGTCCTCCCACACTCTTGTTCCTTTTACACCACCTCTCCACTGCCAGTTGATCTGAAGATGATCTGAAGTTCCAGGGATACAGCGGGGGTTTTGTGTCCCGAACACGCACTCGAAGAGCGTCTGTCCCGTGCTGGCTTGGACCAGGGAGTTCTGCGCATACTCGGCCCACGCTAGCAGTGAGCACCATGCCTCTTGGTGCTGCAATAAGCCCAGAGAAAGCATCCTAGCTCCTGGTTTACTCGTTCCACCTGCCCGTTCACCTGGGGATGATAACCAAATGTTAAGCTGACCGTGATGTTAAGCTTCGCCATGAATTCCCTCCACACTCTCGATGTGAACTGCGGACCACTATCAGACACAATATCCTCAGGCAGTCCGAATTGCCTGAAAACGCAATTGGATGGTAGGTCTGAACCAGGAGAGTGCTTGACCTCTTATGCCAATGAGTGTCTCCAGCCTATTCAGAAGAATATTGTGATCAATGGTGTCAAAAGCAGCACTAAGGTCTAAAAGTATAAGAATATCAGGGGATATTAAGAGATCATTTACTACTTTAGTCAGCACAGTTTCAGTGCTGTGGTGGGGTCGAAATCCAGACTGAAATAGCTCTAGGACATGTTCTGTCTATAAGAAAGAAGAGAATTAAAAAGATACTACTTTTTCTAGAATTTTGGAAATGAATGACATTAGAGATTGGCCTATAGTTGGACAGTTCCTGGGGATTAAGTTCCTGGGGTTTTTTAATTAGTGACTTGATGACTGCAAGTTTAAGTGATTTTGGGATGTAGCGTAGGCTTAGAGAATAGATAATTATAGTAAGCAAGGGTTCTACATTACTGTGCAGTAATTCTTTGAGTAGATGAGATGGTACAGCATCTAGAATGCATGTGGAGGGTTTGGCAGATTTTACCAATGAAATAAGCTCCTCACGACCAATTGGGGAAAAAACTCCAAAAAAAGCACCAGGGCTGACTAGACAGCTGTCAGAGTGCATTTGCAGGTTGACAGGCATGTATGCATGTATGAGCATGATGGCATGATAGAGAGTATGCCGTGTGAGTCCAGCCGTGGAGGCGGTCTGGCTTCTGTCTTCAAACAGAGGTTTAACTACCGTCTACTCCCAGCTAAACGTTACAACAGCTTGGAGTTACAGTTACTCCTGGTACAGTTTGCATGTCCTGTACTGTGCATTGTGGTTTATCGTCCACCAAAGTTCAATAAGGAATTTATCATGGATTTCTCTGATCTACTTGCTGATCTATTCCCCAGATATGATCTGCTAATCTGTGGAGACTTTAACATCCATGTCTGTTGTCCTTCTAATCAACTGGTTGATGAGTTCCAGAATCTTTTGTCATCTTTTAACCTGACTCAGTCTGTAAATATGTCCACGCATCCACGGGCATATTTTGGATCTCATTATTTCACATGGACTTCCAGTATCCATCACAGAAATATGTGACATTTGAATATCAGATCACCTTCTCATTATATTTGAGTGTACTGCTCCTGCTCCTATAAACAAATGTCTCACTATCACCTCACTATCACCTCCACCACTGCCAGAGATTTTACTGCTGCTTTCGTGGGCACAAATTTCTACACACATCAAGAACTCGCTCCTCCTTCTCTGTGCCTAGAGACATTTATTTCCTCTTTCCACTCCACCTGTTCAGATATTTTGGACACTATTGCTCCACTTAGATTTGTCACGATCAAACCTAAGCCAGATCCCTGGTTGAATGATTCAAATCATTAGACATTGTTAGACGTCGCTGTAGACAAGCCGAGCGAAGGTGGAAAAAGGACAAGTTACAAGTCTCACTGGGAATCCTGAGAACTAGTTTTGATGACAATCAAAAAGCTGTTAAGGAGGCAAAATGTCAATACATATCAAATGTCATCTCAACGAGCTGCAATCGTCCCCTAGTGCTATTTAGAACAATCCAATCTGTTACAAGTCCATCTAGCAATGTTTTGAGAAGTGTTTCAGAGGCCACCACCAATGAATTTTTACATTATTTCATAGACAAGGTGACCGCTGTTAGACAGACCATTGGGACTGTAGCTGTTGGTGTTGACATGTGTCCCTCTACTGTCAGCTCTACAATGTTTGATAGGTTTGAGCCAGTATCTCTGTCCCTGCTGTCTGAGGTGGTTCAAGGAATGCGACCTACCAGCTGTCCAATAGATATTATTCCATCCAGGGTGTTTAAACAGGTCTTTAACACAGTGGGACCAAGTATCCTTCTTTTCATTAACAGCTGCCTCAGTTCAGGATCTGTTCCAACTGTGTTCAAGCATGCTGTGGTCAAGCCTCTTCTGAAAAAACCCAACCTGGACCCGACAGTGCTGTCAAATTTCAGACCAGTGTCCCACCTAACGTTTCTGTCAAAGGTTTTGGAAAGAGTCTTACTCCAACAGTTGCAGCCATTTACAGAATAATCAAATTTTTGAGAAATTTCAATCTGGTTTCAGAACATGTCACAGCACTGAATCTGCACTTCTGAAAGTTCAAAATTACATTCTCCTATCGCTTGATGCAAAAACACCTGTGCTGTTAGTAATGTTGGACCTTACTGCAGCGTTCGATACCTTGGACCACTCAATCCTTCTGGCACGCCTGGCTCATCTTGTGGGCCTCCAAGGATCTGTATTACGGTGGTTCGTATCATATCTCACTGATAGAACCTTTTCTGTGATGATTAATGACTTCTCCTCTTCGTCAACCTCCCTGACCTCTGGTGTCCCACAGGGATCCATCCTGGGCCCAGTTCTGTTTAGTTTGTACTTGCTTCCATTAGGATCATTAATTCAAAAGCACAATATTTCATTCCATTTGTATGCAGATCATTTACAAATTTATTTACCCATTTTGCCGAACTCTTTAGTTGCCATGGAGTCCGTTTGTAGGTGTCTGAGCGACATTAAACTCTGGCTGTCTCAGAATTTCCTCTGTCTAAATGAGAGCAAGACTGAATGTATTCTGTTTGGCGCGACGCACCCACTTGATGCAGTTACACCTAGTTTGGGTGCTTTACATCCCCACTGCAGTCAAGTGGTTACAAATCTGGGGGTAAAGCTGGACTCAAGTCTGAAATTTGACCCTCAGATAAATTCTGTTGTGAGGGCAAGTTTCTTTCAACTGCACCTCCTTAGCAAAGTAAAATTGTTTCTGAACCATAATGACCTTGAAAAAGCAATCCATGCCTTTGTTAGTTCACACCTGGATTATTGCAATGCACTGTACATTGGTCTAAGCAAAGCATCACTCCATTGCCTACAATTGGTTCAGAATGCAGCTGCCCGGGTTCTTACCAACACTCGCAAGCATGATCATATTACTCCTGTTCTTTACTCACTTCACTGGCTTCCAGTAAAATTTAGAATTCAGTTTAAAATCCTGTCGTTTGTTTTCTGTGCAGTCCTTGCACCTCTCTATATATGTGACACTTTAATCTTTGGTCAGGTGGACAATACCTACTGGAGGTACCACGGTCTAGGTGTAAGCAGTGGGGTGATAGATAGCTTTCGCGGTAGCTGGTCCTAAATTGTGGAATACCCTGCCTATTGTTCTACGTTCCATCACTGATTTGCCAGTATTTAAAGCCAAATTTAAAACACACTTGTTTAGAATGGCTTTTAACATCTATTTACCTACAAATTGTGTCATTACCAGCTGCATAAAGACATAATTATTATGCTCATACTAATTTATTATTGATTTCATTGTGTACAGCAATTTGGGCAACTTTTCGTTGTGTAAGGTGCTATATAAATAAATTATTGATTGATTGATTGATTGATTATTTCGCAATGGCGCAACCTTGTCTAAATCTGTACGGAGAGAAAACTCAACGTGCTCGGTAATACGCTCTAGCTCTTTCAGAGCTACAAGGGAGTGCGTTGGCGAATTATTCCACCGCCCACAGGTTTGCCGTCCACTACTTGCATGCATTGTGGTCTCCTCTGTTATCAGTGGCACCTCCAGTCTGCTGGCCATCAGGTTCCCCGAAGCTCCCGAATCCACTAGGGCGGACACCCCCATAGACAGATTTTGGTGAGTCACTGTAGCCTGCAGCATCAGTAAATTGCCCACCAAGGAGCTACTTATTCGTGCTCTGCCACCGCTCGGGCGAGCAGTCTCCTTAGGGGCACCTGTCTCTCCAATCTGCATGGGCTCGGTAGGCGGGGCTTCTCTCTCCGTGGGCAGAGGAGCTCCGGGGACGGCGAGCCGGGCTCAACCTCCTCTCTCCTGCAACAGCCTATTGTAGGTAATTGCCAATCATACAACCTGGTTAAACGTCTGTGATTCTTGACGACAGGCTAGTTCTGCTCGCAGATCTGGCTTCAGACCCGCGAGGAAAACATTCACTAGTGCAGCGTCATTCCACCCTGTGCCAGCAGCTAGTGTACGAAAGTCCAAGGCGAAATCGGCTGCAGCACGCGACCCTTGTCGCATGGCAGGGAGGCTCTGTCCACTAGCCCTACCCTGCCGAGGGTGTTGGAAGACCTCCTTGAACTCTGAAGTGAACGCGTCATAATCCTGGAGAAGAGGAGAGTTGTTAGTTATTAACGCCGCTCCCCATGCCAATGCCTTACCGGCAAGTCGGGAGATCACGTATGAAACCTTCGCCTGCTTTCTCAGCTGCTGCTGATACGTGAAATAAAGTCCACATTGCACTAGGAAGCCTTCGCATTTTTCGGGGTCCCCCTCGTATGACGTTTTGCAGATGTGAGTGTTCAGGGTGAACGTAGGCGCAACAATGTGCAGCACTGAACTGCACGACCTGTGGGCTTAAGTGCTGCGCAGAATAATGGAGAACAGGTGTTAATACTGAGGGGATTATGATAGAGGGAGTGGTGCGCGATAAGGGGGCGTGTGCATTGTTGACGTATTGCCATGGTTACCCCTCTGGGCATGCGCCCTCTGCTGGCTTTCCCTCCGAGCCATCCGTGACACGTCATAATCACAGGACATGCATTCCCTCAAGGTTTGAAACTAACCGTCTCTGGTCCTTTAGGGTTACTGCAGCATGAAGTGAAAAATTCTAAGAAAAGGTTTCATTCAGCCCGTCTGCCTGGGACCCAAAGTTCACGACTCCAGGACTGAGAAAACCCTTCTTATCAGATTCACCAAGACCTTAGTCTGAGGAATTTTGGCTTCCTTGCCACTGTCGCCTCTGGCTTGCTCATTAGGGATCTGGACCCATACAATTGTAAAGCTGCTTTGTGACAACATGTGTTGTAAAAAGCGCTATATAAATAATTTTGACTTTGACTTTGACATCAGACTTAAAGATAATGGTAAACCCAATAGTGAATTCTCAGAAAAAGGGGTGGACTAAAAACAAAGTAATATGATTGGTCACTTTCACTTTTTGGGTGAGGATAAAAAGGGAAAAAAAGAGGAGCAAGCCAGTTGTTTTCTAGAGGACTCCTTTGTTGTATACCCTGTTTGGGTGCAAAAAAGTATTTTTTATTTTCTCATTTTCACTTTCCTGTGTCCAAGTGTTGTTTCCTCATTGGCCTTCCTCACTGGCCTAACAAAATGACATCATGCAACCTTTTTAAAAAAGCTTTGCTTTTCTTCAATGTGAATGCTTCAAAACAGTACTAAACAACTTAATAATTTCTGGGTACTGCTCCAAATAATGGTGTTTTAGTAGCAGTTTCATATGAGGGAAAAGTTGTTGGTACACTATATTGCCAAAAGTATTTGCTCACCCATCCACATGATCAGAATCAGGTGTTCCAGTCACTTCCATTGCCACAGGTGTATAATATTAAGCACCTAGGCATGCAGACTGATTTTATAAACATATGTGAAAGAATGGGTCACGCTCAGGAGCTCAGTGAATTCCAGCGTGGAAGTGTGATTGGATGCCACTTTTGCAACAAATCCAATTGTGAAATTTCCTCGCTCCTAAAATTTGGGAATGACAGCAACTCAGTTATGAAGTGGTAGACAGCGTAAACTGACGGAGCGGGGTCAGCAGATGCTGAAGTGCATAGTGCAAAGAGATCACCAACTTTGTGCAAAGTCAATCACTACAGACATCCAAACTTCATGTGGCCTTCAGATTAGCTCAAGAACAGTGCGCAGAGAGCTTCATGGAATGGGTTTCCATGGTTGATCAGCTGCATCCAAGCCATATATCACCAAATGCAATGCAAAGCGTCGGATGCAGTGGTGTAAAGCACACGGCCACTGGACTCTAAAGCAGTGGAGGCACGTTCTCTGGAGTGACTAATTGCGCTTCTCCATCTGGCAATCTGATGGACGAGTCTGGGTTTGCGGGTGCCATGAGAACGGTACTTGTATGTATATTAAGAGATCATTAACTATTTTAGTGAGCATGGTTTCGGTGCTGTGCTGGGGTCTAAATCCAGACTGAAATATCTCGAGGACATATTCTGTCTGCAAAATAGTGAAGTTGTGAAGAAACTACTTTCTCTAGATGAATGACGGATTAGAGATTGGCCTTTAGTTGGAAAGTTCATGGGTATTTAGACCATATTTTAATTAGTGGCTTAATGACTGCAAGTTTAAATTATTTGGGGATGTAGATTAAGCTCAGAAGATTTTAATGAGCAAAGGATCTATATAACTAGGCAGTAGGTGCGAACGAAAAGGAAGCGATCACGCCAAGTCTCAGAGAAAAAGAGGGGCTTAATGAATAACGTGCGCAAACCAAAATCCCTTGAACTTGACCCAGATTAAGGATACAATAACCAGCAGTCAACTGGTACAAAGACAAGGCATATATAGACAGACAAACGACCATCAATTGAGGGAGCTAATAAGCCCCACCCACCTGAGGGACGCATACAACGCAACAACAACAGGACAACTGCCGCTGTACCGGAGGCGACCGGTAGGGGGAGCCTCCCTCACCGTGACAGTAACACATTTTTTCCCTAATTTTATCAATCTTATGAAAGAACCTCATAAAATTACTACTGTTGCATTCCTGTGGGATTAGGGATTCAAATTCAGCATGATTTAAATAGGTTTAAATAGGAATCTTGGATTGTTTTCATGTTTTTCTGTTAGATGATAGGTATGAAGATTTTACCGTATGGAGGCCATGCTTATATTAAATAAGGCCTCACTTTGAGGAAGTACTACCAAGTAGAATTTTAAAAGAATCATGTGCTATTTTCAAAGTGGATATACAAAGAGCTAATGATACTGCCTTAAACAGAAATATCAGTATAAATAAAAATAACAAATCTGCAAGTGTCTTCAAATACATACACTTAAGACCTAAACTGCAATTCAATTTAAGTGTATTATTGAAGAATATACTTTGCATGTATATTATTAAAAAAATTGTCTGATTGCTGTATGAGATACCTGAATGACTCATCAATCCCATTTAATTACATTTGACTGTGAAGGCAGTAAAGGGGGTAAAGAAGACAAGGGGTGAGGCAGAGTGTCTTTATTGTCCATCATAAATAAAGTAAAGCAGAAAGCAGAGATCTGACGATGCACCCAGTGAAAGAGCGAGAAGCAGGCTCACGAAAGCACAAATGCAAATTGATGATAGTGAATTTCAATAAAAATGCTAGTTTTGTCTGTTTTTTCATTTCCTTTTACTATAATACGTGTTGTGACCTCATCATTAATGAGTTGCTGTTGGTTGTAACACCATGCAAGCTAGAATTGATGACATTATTGTATTAATGGTTTACTGCTGAACTTTGGAATGTGCTGACAGTTGGGATATAGTGGCTAAGCTGTGCATTAAGCTCTAAATCCTTTTGATTCCTCCAAGCTGACTGAACATCAGAATGACTGATTGTGCAAAGTTAAAAACTCTGAAGGGCCAGCTATATTACCTGATGTAATCCCTTATAATGGAAAGTGGAATGTCATCTAGTCTTCAAGGTACCTGATAGCCTTCAGTAAAATGTCACTTAGCTCAAGCTCAAGTGAAGGTCACATTTAATTAGAAGAGGACATTTGTGCATCAAACACTCTGCATGAGAAATGTGGGTGCATTGGGAGGGGAATGCCAAGATTTCACGTCTAGGCTTCATGTAGTCCTAACAGCTCATTGAAATCTCCAGTGCCAAAGGTCAATAAGTCATGACAAAGCAGTCTTAATTTATGATGACCAAAGTGAATAACTGAGCAGAATGGCAAAGTTGAGTCAGCACAAGGATTACTCAGACAACAGACAAGTTAATGAACAAAAAGGAGCGGCCTAATCTAGAAAGATATAATGTGTATCCAAACCAGTGAGTGAGACCAAATGTCGATTTTCTTATACTCTCATGCCAAAGCTATGTAGAAGTAAATTGGTGATGGCACACTTTTATCACTGAAATTGTGATTTCATTCCAGAGTAATTTATTTTATGTTGTTTCTTAGGGCAATCAATAATTACCACATAGCTAATCAAGATGTCAACTTCAAGAGAATACCATCCATCCACTGTCATCTGCTTATCCAGGTCTGGGTCGCGGGGGCAGTAGCCTAAGCAAAGAGGCTCAGGTTTCCTTCTCCCCAGCCACCTCTTCTATCTCGTCTGGCAGGATTCCAAGGTTTTCCCAGGGCAGCTGAGAGATATAATGTAACGGGGTGACTTACAGAAACTGTAATCACCGTGTGAGGACACTGAGATTAAGTGGATCCAAGTGCCGGTTTGCACCACGATTAACCACAATGAATGCTGAAGAGCGAGGGAGGCAGGCAGACACAGGGAAACAGGAAAAAACTCCAACTCAAAGATGCGGAATAACTACAACACGTAAGAACAGAAATACTCAATAAACGTCAAGGATAACAAAGGAGAGAACAGAGAAAACTTGGAAGTGCTTGACATAATAAAAAATAATAAACTCCACAGCAAACGTGTGGGAGAGAAATAATAAAGGGAACTGAAAAGCTCACGGAAAATATTCCAACGCGCAAAAGGGAAAAAAAAAACTAAAGAAGCCAAGGGAAGTATCTGGCTGGCTAGCAAACGCCACAACAAACAGAAAACCCTTCCCAAACAAAAGCAGAAATGGATAGAAATAGCAGGGGGAAAACTTCAGGAAGGCCAGGGAGCGGCGCAGGAGGTAAGCACTTGAATAATGACAGGAGACAAACAACAGACAAGAGAAAGTTGGTGGCAAAACACCAGCGAACGCGACTGGAAACCAACGAGAGAAAAAGGGCTGAGCAATGTGAGGCGTGGAGACGAAAACGATTCAGCAGTGATCTGTCACAATTCCCTTCCTTAAGAAGGGCAGATAGCAGGTGTGATAGATCACTGCTGATTGCAGGAACCCCACCTAGAACCGGCTCGAGAACTCCCTCCTGTGGTGGTGTGAGAGAAATTATTATGATAATGTCATCTTGATCATGTCATTAGATTATTTTAGATCATCATGAACTGTATGATTTAGTATAAGTCATTCTGACTAGCAGAAGGACCATAATCTGTTATTAAGTGTGATTCAGTGTAATCATGTATCTTTTCCTTAGGTCACATGTGTGTATATAGACAGGGTGAAAAGGGCAAAAGCCCTATGTCAACCAGTTGACAGTATTCTGCCCAGTTGGGCCTTCACATGTAGACAAAACAGGCTACTAGGCGCATGTTCAGCGTACCTGCTGTGTTCAAGGCAACCTGTCTGCCGAAATTGCTGATGTTGTGTTCCTGTAATGTACTTAAGGGAGGGAGCACCCCTCTCTTAGTTAGAGAACTTCGTGCTAGACGAAACTCTCGCCTTGCTTTGCTTTATTGCATTTATTTCATTCATTTATTTCATACTTTATACCTTTTAATAAATTACTCATTTAACTCATTTAACCTCGTCTGAGTCCTCAATTGATTTTCAGAAATTTCCACAACAATTTGGCGTCATCGAACAGGATCGGCAGGAGGCACCCGGGGGAGGAGGTGGCTGATCTTTGAGGACGCTCCTAGAAGGCACAGGCACTGTCGGGCTGGGAAGAAGTACCCATCCAGGGAGTGACGTCACCACCTGCCTCCGGAGGTGTTCTCTGCCCGATCTAACGAACTACAGTAAGTGGAAATTCTAGATTTTTTTCTAGATTGTGTTAAATATCCGCCAGTGTCTGGTCGTCGGGGGTTCTCTGTATATGATAGGGGTATTAGTAGATACTTGCCTATTTGTGTTTTGGGGATACAGTGTGGGGGATATAGTGAGATATCGCCTGTCAGCCGAGCCGCATCCGAGCCAGCCCTGACATATAATCTCTCCAGCGTGTCCTGGGTCCTCCCCGGAGTCACCTCCCAGTTGGAAATGCCTGGAACGCCTCCCCAGGGAGGCGCCCAGGTGGCATCTGGACCAAGAGCCAGCTTCAGCAACCGAGGATTGGTACACCAAGGCCCCCGCCCGATGCACAATGCACTGAACCCATAGTACTTCCTCTCCCAGAGTTGGTGGGCCCATGGGAGAGTGGACCCATGTATCTCATTCGGTCTGTGCCATGGGTCCCATGGGTATATCCAAGGACCCCCTCTCCCAGGCCTTGCTCGAAGGTAAGGCCCCGATAACCCTGATCTGGGCAAAGGTATCGGGATCCTGTTATTTTTAAATTCCATAGGGTTTTTTTGGATCACTCTTTGTCTGGCCCATCACCAAGGACCAATTTGCCTTGGGAGACCCTACCAGGGGCATTGCCCCCGACAACCTAGCTCCTAGGATCATGTAGGCACGCAAACTCCTCCACCACAATAAGGTGGTGATCCATGGATGAAGAGAATACATTCATAAAAATATCCTCAAACTAAAAGTTATAAGGTTGGTTTAAATAAAAAGTTAATCTGAAAAAACATGTCAAACAACTGTTAATGAAATTGTTATTCATTCGTAATGTGAAGAGTTTCCTTAAAATGTGTTTGTGATGTCATGGACAGAACAGAAGCAGCAAGATGTGGTGATGTGGATGCTTCATGAAAATAAAGCAATCAAAATAGCAGCTCAAAGGAAACTAAAAAAAACACCAGAGCAGTAGCCTCCAAAGGCAAAAGGCTATAAATCAGGCTAAAGTCTCTTTCTCTGACTCTCAAACTGGAAATGACAGCATCCAGGGAGTCACCACCACCTGAGAGGTATGCGCAGTACTGGACGGTTGTACCTGCAGAACTTATAAAGGGCAGCGGCAGATTAGGTTCAGGTGCTGTGCATTAGTAAACGGGTGATCGTGAACAAGGGAGTGACGTAAGAGAGGTGTGTCACCCCAGAGGATCTGGGCCGTCCTACTGTGACAGAACCTTTACCCCACCCGCCTCCTGGAGGCGCAGGCGTGTCGGGATGGGCCCTATGGAAGGAGGTGATCAATGTGGGGTCTAGGATTTTGGAAGCCAGGACCCAGCTCCTCTCCTCAGGACTGTATCCCTCCCAGTCCACTAGGTACTGCATGAGCCTGCCCCTCCATCTGGAGTCTAGGTGAACTTACCTGGTAGACTGGCCCATCCAGGATGATGGGTGGAGGGGGCCCTTCACCCACATTCTCACTAAGCAGTATGCCAATCCGATAGGTAACCGGTTTGATTTGGCGGACTACAGAGAATGGACCAGCATATCTGGTGTCCAGTTTGTGATGTGGCCCCACCCGGCTGTCCTTCGTGGACACCCACACTCGGTCACCAGGCTTTTCTCAACTCTATTCCGGTCTGCCTTCTCTTTGTAGCGTCAGATTGCCATGCGCAGTCATTGGTGCACTTCCTCCCACACTCTCACTCTTGCGGCACCACTTCTACATGGTCGTTTGCTCCGAATTGGGGGTTTCCAGGGCAGTGGGTAGACCTGGTAGTGGTATGAACCGACCCATCTTAGCCCCTTTCTGCAGATGCGCCCCCTGCTGGGCCCGTGGGCAGGCCCAGCATGAATTCGACGTCAAATCATGTATTAAACATTGACAGAATTCAAAACAGATAAATTAAAAATTCCCTATCCCATCTACATGCGAACTGATTTTGCGTACAGTGTTGAACCGGAAGTTACTATGAACAACAGCTACAAAGATCTACGAAGGACTCATTTGTGTTTGTGAGTATAAATAAACAATTGTGTATAAGAGAATTCAAACTAAATATCACCTAAGTATTAGATGATAAATAGTATTAGAGCTTTTAAGTACTGTAGTACTTCATCAGTAGTGGGCTTCGGTCAGTAGCCTGCTACTCTAAAAAGCTCACCCTCACTGAGCATAACTACAGCGTAGGCCATAGAGAGCTGCTGGCTATGAAGCTCGCCATTGAGGAGTGGGGCACAGGCTTGCGGGGGCACGGCACCCCTTTGTGGTGACCACCTATCACAAAAAACCTCGAGTACCTCCGTAACACCAAGAGGCTAAACTCGAGGCAGGGTCGGTGGTCACTCTTCTTCTCCCGGTTTGCGTTCACAGTAACATATCGACAGAGAGAGAAGGGCGGACACGTACCCTGGCATCTGTGCTCTCACCTGTTCGTCAATTTTGTGCAGGACCTACCTCTCTCCAACAGTTACAACACCATCCTAGTGGTCGTGGATCGCTTCTCTAAGGAAATATAAGCCTGGAGGTGAATCAATATGTTGGCCCAACTGTCTACTTCAGTTTGAGCCCTGAATGATCATTTCCCTATATGTACAACTTGAGATAACTAGTGTTAAAGTGTACTAGTACAAGAGGCAGAAAAATGTCTAAAATTGGGCTGAAAATGGCATCCGCAGGAAAGATTTAGCTAGCCTTTTGGACTCTTGGACATCTCTTGTCCTATTATTAACTTTCATGTTGTATTATAACTTCATTTAGAATTTTCTGGTCTTTCTGTAAGATGTCCAATGTTGTTTTGTTTTAGCAAAAAAAAAATGTTGCATACTCTTGATGATGGGCCAGTATCTTGGATCAGGGTGTGCCACATTTGGCCAAGCATGTGGCATTATGGACATTCCTTGGGATATTTAATGTGCGATGTTGTGTAACTCTTCAATACTTGCATGTAGCTAGTTTTAACATGAGTACACTGAGGTATGTTACATGGCATGTACGTGGAACTGGTTCGAGGGAAAAGAGATTGAACATTTTTAATCAGGTAAACAACTTACAATCAGATATTGTCTTTCTACAGGAAACACATATGTCCAAAACACCTACATACACACTGAACTCACCTCAGTTCCCACATTCATACACAGCCTGTTACAACTCAAAACTAAGGGGGGTGGCCATATTAATTATAAACTTTTCCATTAGCAACAATATAACAGATCCAGATCGTAGATTTATAATACTTTTAGACTTTTTAGTTAGCAACTCCATTATGATGGATGTCACAGACACTCAGATTCATCCTATCATAACCAGTGATCATGCACCAGCGTCTCTCTCTCTGACACAGAAAAGATTCACAACAGCAACTAATTAGCAACTAACCTATAGCTAAGCTAAACTCTCCAGAGCACACGCGATTGACTCTGTTTGGCGAAACTGAAGCAGTCGTACCTTATTTTGTTAGTGAATAATTTGATTGCATATACTTTTGGACACCATAGAAAAAGAAAATGTTTAATTTAGCTGGAGTTATGCCGAGTTGTGTGGGTAGAATGCTAAACCGGAAGTAAGTTAAGAACGACTAAGAAGGGCTACGAAGGACGCAGGCTCCTGTCAAGGTTTCTTCCTCATGTTCTTAGGGAATTTTTCATTGCCACTGTCACCTTTGGCTTGCTCACTGGGGGCTTGGACTCAGACACTTGTAAAGCTGCTTTGTGACAACAACTGTTGTAAAAAGCGTTGTATAAATAAATTTTGATTTGATTTGATTCTTTGAGTAGAAGAGTTGGTACAGTATCCAGTATACATTGGATATAAATTTACCAAGGAAATAAGCTCTTCACGACCTATTGGTAAAAAGAACTATAAAAAAGCATCAGAGCTGACCATATAGCTGCCAGAGTGCATTTGCAGATTGACAGGGTCTGAGATAGCATATACAATTAGATTTCTATTAGATACATACGTAAAGATTTTGCTGTATGGAGGGCATGCTAATATTTAATAAGGCTGTTTTTCCATGACACTATATGCTTCTAATTTAGAATTCACATTCCAGGATTCACACAGCTCGTTAGAGACTATGCAGGTAGTCCAAGGAGCCATTCTTTTCTCACGTATTACCTTGGATCGCAATGGCGCAACCTTGTCTAAGGCTGTACGGAGAGAATTCTCAAAGTGCTTAGTAATATGCTCTAGCCCTTCCAGAGCTACAAGTAGGTCATTGTCTGTCACATCCGGTAAAGTATCGATGAGCGCAGATATGGTAGCAGAGGTAATCGTTAGTTTGTTTTGATAACAGGGTGGCCAATGAATACCATCGCTCAAATGCAACTCGTATGTTATGAGGGAGTGGCCAGAAACTTTGAGGAAGTACTACTAAACTGGATATGTCAATACCAAACGAAGTCTAAAGTATGTTTACAATTATGCATAAGATTCTAACCACCAAGGTATTACAATTCACCACATTCTAATAACCACTGAAACAAAAATGTGGTTCCCAATGCTCTTTCTAGGGCCCTGCAGGAAGATCAAAGCAATGTTTGCAAAATGGTGACAAAAACCTATTGATGCAACCTGCCATCCTCATTACAGGAGATCGGGGCATCTCAAACTGCAAATGCAGTTTGTGCAGAGCTGAGGTAGTTTCTTCATCACACCAACGCTGCACGGGTACTCTACCAGGAACAACAGGGTGTCGTGTATCTTAGCGTACCTTCTGAGCATGGTGGATATAATTACTAGTTGTTCTTCAGGCATTGGTTTAAAACGTTCCTTGACTATTATCATAGTAGTCACTTTGGTCATCTAGATCACATGAAGACCCTTGAAGGATTCTGGAGGTAGTATGGTGGCCTACAATTTTTAACGTTTGGGCTTTTGTGAAAGGATGTCACACCTTCCAGCTGTATAAATGCCCTAATTTTCCACCTGCAGTGGAAATCCAATAGGCCAAGGTTCATAAACCTGGGGCAATGTTAGGGGTGGACTTTATTGAACCATTTTCTTTAAACCAGTAGACTACTTTTCCAAATGGGTGAAATTGTTTGCCGTAAGAGAAACTAAAACGGCTGTGCAAGGTATTACGATTCAACAAGTTTAATAGATGGGGAGTGCATGTCACATCTGGCTCTGCCCCCCACCTGTCAGTGTTGTCGTCATGTTATCCTTAAACCCTGTGTTTTGTCTTTCATGTTGTTCATCATTGTACATAGCCACTGAGGTCTCTACCTCTGTGTTTTTGCTGTCCGGTTGGTATCTTGCCATTGTCGTTTTGTTCAAGCCTTGTTTTGTTTTGTTTATTCCTCGTTTCCGTAATAATGTAAGGGGCCTGACACCTCGCTTTTACCCATGCGATAGTTACAAGTTACCAAAAGGCAGCAGCACCTCTTGGGCAATGTGTGGAGGCATTCCTAAACTACTATTACCTTATTTATCCAGTTCTACTCGCACCTTTTTGGACCTTTTCCCAGATGTCATAATAGGATGCATGGGATGCATGTTTAAAGCAGTACTATTTGCATTGTCATTAACTAATGAATGAACAAAAGCATGCACAAAAATGGCCTGGACCTGATATAATCTGAACTCTAAATGATATTTTCCATACAAGTCATGAGTAAAATCCACTTTTGTCTCTGCTACATAAATGGCATCCCCAACCAAAAAACAAATAAACAAACAAAACTCCCAACAATTTCATGGATTTTATTTTTGCAAGCAGGTGAAGTATTTGTTCTACAATAGAAGTGTTTTTGTACACATCCTTCAAAGCAGCTCATTGTTTGGTCTCATTGGACTACCATTATAACTGCTACAATATTGTGCTTGCCAAGACAAGATGAGCTGTGGCATGGTCTGATGTTTTAATCACACATCAGATATAATGTAACTTGATATGTACCATCAATAAGATGTCGGCATGTGGGGGTCTTGCATATTATTTCACAATATTTCATCAGACTGACCTGATAATTATGTAATTATTAGCTAAATTGTTTGTCCTTGACCCAGTTCATGCCAGTTGACATATATTGTTCACAGCAAGAAGACCAGGCCTTTGAATCTTCTTGTATTTGTACTAGGTGCCTCATAAAACAATGACAATGCAACATTGCCATCTGCTGTCAAGACTTCATGCTAAAATACTATTAGACTATAAGGTGAAGAATATTTGACGATATACAGTATCAAATATTGCCTAAATGTAGAAAAGGCCCAAAGCCAAGTCCATGACATGCAAAATTGATAGCTAGGTATAGTTTGTGTTTGTTTGTTTCATATTCAACTCTATACAATACTTTTTCTATCCCACTGTAGGTGATATTCAAAATATTATTCAGAAAATAACACATTGATTTATGCACTTGCAGTGACTGGGACCTTTAGCAATAATCTACAGCTCTAGATTTATTGCATCAAAGCTTTTAGCAGGAACTTTCATGTAACATGTAGAAGACAAGGTGAGTAGATGCTGCTGTCAATGGAGATTGTGAATAGAAGTCCAGGTATCTTTATGGCACCATTTTGAACATTGCGATCTGCTGTACTGCTGTTCAGGTTAGTGAGTTCTCATGTCTGCATGTCAGTATTACAGCCCAATTCATAAATGTCAATTGTTCTGGTAAGATTATAAGAACATGTCTAAACCTGTGATTCATGTAAATCACGAATCTCTCTCCAGATTACCTGGCAATTCGACTTTTGACTGTGATACGAACGATAACGACTCCAGATTTGCATCTAATAAATTTGCGGACGCCTCCTATTTGCTCCATGACGCCTCAAGCACTACACGTTAAGTGTCACTGGTTAGAAAAAATTGTCCCTTAAATGACTTTACAGAGGTAAGGCTAAATTAGGCTCTTAGACTCTGTCCAATCAAATACACCCAAATCCTTTGGTAGGTAGTACTAATTATTCTGCAGTTGTCATTTCTGAGATGAAACTACTGGGCAAATAAATATGTTTAACATATTGTAATAGTGCACAGAGACAGTCAAAATCCCAATACACATATATTCAGACAAAAAGTAAAGTGCTATATTAAACATATTATTTATTTTTTTTTAATATTCCACTTACTACAAATGCTTCACTTTGTAAAACATATATTGGACATGCTGAATTTACTTGGGAATTGCTTATATATGACAAATTACATAAAGTCAACACTTCATATGAAAAATGCCAGAAATCAAACATCTCTGGGAATTCATTTTCAATATAACATACATGAAAGCATTACCAATTGTGATTGAAAATATCCTGAAGCAGCATGCCAAAAATGTATGAAATGTATGGTCATAATTTACATTTAACATTAATTTAACAAATATATACATTCATTAATTACAATAAATTATACAATAATGTGGAATATCAATATGATATATTTGTATATTCACTATTTTGTAAACAATTAGTTATGACTACTATCATGTTCTAATTACTTTGGTGTTCTGCAGCTAATTCAAAGATGGGTTTATTTTAAATAAACTACTAAAAGTAGTTTCGTGCTATAACTTATTTTATGTAAAAATGTGTTTCACATTTGTTCTTGAACGATCTTCAAAAAAATGTTTTGTGTAAAACAGCGATGTTTAATTAGCAAGCTTACAACTGCATGAATTCACAGTGATCTTTAAAAATGCAAGAGTCAAAACACATTTTTCACAAAGCACAAATATATGAAATAAGCAAGTCCATATTCCCTACTAATTAAAATACACATGAAATGTAGGAATACATTTAATACAGATGTCAGAATATATAATTAGGACTATATGAAAATTAACCTGGTAAATGGGACTTTTGATGTACACTTTCAGTAATTTTGTAAAATGCAAAATGTTCAGATTTCCAAAATTATATTGTAAAGCCCGATATGGAGAAATAATTACTACATTTTCCCCACAGTGTTTACTTATAATAATCATTTTTTAATAAAATAGTAGTTGTCAACTATTTTGTTCATGTGAGAGAGGAATTAACATGAAAGAACATTCCAAAGGTTGACATCAAGAGATTTTTGATTATTATTATTATTATTACACTGCTGGTATGTCTGCTGAAAGAATGTTATTTAGGAAGCCTGGGTATTCAAGACAATTTCACCACCACTACACAGGCTCCAGCTCTCCCAATATTCAGAGGGACCTCCTAGAACAGCAAGAGAGATGGCAGTTAATCACCAGTATTCACCAATTGCATTCCTCTAATCTTTCTTGCTCTGTGTGTATGTTTTTTTCTGTGTGCAAAACAGAACACAAAAGCATAACACATGTTCACTGACTGAAGGCTAATACTACATGCTGAATTATTAAGAGGTTAATTTGGTGTTTCTCATTTGCCATTGTGACTAAGGGGAAAAAAGATGAATAGCAGGAAAAGCTTTCACTTCCTCCCCATGGCTGTACATTATTTGACTGTAACAAGTTACCTCAGACCACTCATTGTTCTGTGCATCATAGGACTCCACAGTGTTTAGGTAGGACTGGCCATCATAGCCACCTACTGCATATAGTCTGTCCCCAAGTAAACAGACTCCAACTGCATCACGAGGCACACTGAGGGACGAAACCGTTGTCCACATATCTGTTTTTGGGTCATACCTGAAGTCCAGCACAGGGAGACAGAAAATATGTTACAATATGCTACAATATATGATGCTCGCTTTACAGATAGCCAAGAGCAGATTTGAAGATGATTGAAAACTAGTTGTGGAAAACTGTAGTCAATATATTTTGCCATATGTATTTGTTTTTATTAAAAGGCACTTCATAAAGCAGAGGGCTAAAGAATGGAACTGTCCAGAATATCAGCAACAACTAGTTAACGATACTAGTAAACGATAAACATGAACATTCAATCTCATTAATGTTTTCTTTTTTTTTTTTAGTCACTGCCATATTTGATAGCTGCCATAGAAAGTGGAATGGGGAAAGATACAGATACAATAAATTATTTTTTTTTCTCAAATTATATTTTGCATTGGCTTGTGGTCTGGTAGTCATGGTCTGGTCGCTAGGGAACCGGTCTTGTGACCGGATGGTCGTGGGTTCGATTCCCAGGCCTGAGGCCATGACTGAGGTGCCCTTGAGCAAGGCACCTAACCCCATCTGCTCCCTGGGTGCCGGGCTAGGGCTGCCCACTGCTCTGGGCACATGTGCACCACACTATTGTGTGTGTGTTCTGACTGCACAGATGGGTAAATGCAGAGGACAAATTTCAATTGGGGTGAAAATCACAATTGATTAATGTGGCTATCTTATCTGTTTTTATTTAGGGAGTTATTACTCATGCAACAGTGGTATATACTATTCAATACATTAGAAACAGTTCAACTTTGAGATAAACGTACTGCAGACAACAACTGCTGTTCTTTGTGACACCAGCAGGGGGTGCTCGAAAACAGATTATCAGTGCGCTGGAAGTCACATTCCACAGTGATAGTTGTGGTTTTACTGAAAACGGTGTGTTTTAGTAGAGCAAACAGAAAACATATGAAGTACAGTCTTTGTTGACTGAGTCATTTAAGCAGCCCAGTAATGAGTGTTTTGAAGAGAGTATTTTGCTGCCAATTCTTACCTCTCTACACAGTCAGACAGGCGAGAGCAGTGATTTGAAGCTGGTGCGTCATGGCCACCAACTGCATACAAGAAACTGTTGTATGTGGTCACACCCACTCCTCCTCTCCTCTTTGACATTGGTGCACACATACACCATTTATTTGTATGTGGATCAAAACATTCCATTGATCGCAGGCAGGAGCTTCCATCACGACCCGCTACCGCAAACAATCTGAAACAAAGCATTAAATATAAAGCCTCAAAGATCATAGCAATGACAGGAATAACTAAACAAATTAGCAAAATAAATAAAAAATAAGCAACAATGAAAAAGATTGTTATTGTTACTATTATTGTATATTATATGATGTTACATTCAGAATTGCAAAGATATTCTCTTAGAAAGTGATAAGAAAGTTACATAATTTCTACAAATCATGACATATAGAATGAAATTACATTTAAAAAGAACAGACTAACAAACAGACTAACCTCATCCACTACTTTTTCTTTAAAGACGCCTCTGGCATTACAATAATCAAATAAAATTATTGCATGTACTTTGTCTAATTCTGTGGAGATCGTGTATATAAAATTTTTTTAGAAAAATCCATGTAAAATATGTAGCTACAAAGTAAAGAGAAAGATAAAAGTACTTACTTTCCATTGAGAGCAGTGACTCCCACAGTGCTGCGAGGAGTGGACATGCTAGCTACATAATTCCACTGTCTGGCCTGTGGGTCCCACCTCTCCACTGTGTTCAGATAGCTCCATCCATCATGGCCTCCTACTGCATACATGGGGCCTTCCAGCACAGCAATTCCTTCCCAAGTGAATTAAAAAATTTATCTGGCTTTGTCCAACTCATATGTATCAGTGAAATCTTAAAATCTCAATCAGAGGCTGCTTTTTTATAAAATATATTTTTTTAAGTTTAAATTAATCAGAGACTAAATTAAGCAGAGACTTCATTGAGGTACAATAAGGACTTAATTTTAACAATTTTTGTTAAATATTAATATATTCTTGCTTGTTTCTAGATGGCTTATTTACAGCATAATGATCTTATTTAAAATTTTAACATATGTATCTTTGGTGCATGCCCCAAATTCTAATCAAACCATAATAAATCTGAGAGAGAGATAAAGAGAGAATGCACCTAGCCCATGTCTGTGGGTTGACATCGGAGGCATACTGCACCACAATTTAGTGACTGGGTCATAACATTCCACCATATTGGATGTCTTGAGGCCATCCCTTCCACCTACTACGTAGAGCTTGTTATCAATTACTGCCACACCAAACTGAAGCCGTCGGCCATTCATTACTCCAACCTGCATCCACGTGTTAGTACGAAGGTCATACTTTTCTATTGTTGTAGAACCTGAAAACATTGAAATGTTAGTTAGTTAGATTCAGTGTATGACCAGTAATCAGGACAGAAATCATGACCCACCTTTTGAGGCATCCATGCCTCCTACTGCATAAAGTGCCCCAACAGTGGACTTGCGTGGTTTAGTCCTTGGACTCTGTAGCATAGGGCGACGCTCTGGCAACAAATGGTACTTCATGGCCTCCATTAGTAGCTTTTGGCATTCCAGATCTTCTGAAAACATCTTATTGTTTTCCAGGTCAGCAAGAAGCTAGAACAAGTATTACAGTCACTCAACAATAGGTCTTTTGATTCAGCAATAATCAAATGTTTTGTGGGCCATATAACCTTTGGTTAGTCAGTATTAAATCACTTGATGCAAAAATGTTTTAAACCATTTTATTCAGTATTGAGTCCCCAAATACTTATGTCTGATGGTGTGTAATAAACAAACCTGAGGTGGGAGAAGTGGTAGGCGAATGTACACTAGTAGCTCTCCCAAATCCCGTTGTCGATGCTGCACATCATATCGTACCCACATCATCAGTGCTTGAAAAATAGTTTCTTCATCTGGAACATTGATGTCATCACTGGCAAGCAGTTTGACTATTTCCTTTGTAGGAAGCAAGAGAAACTCCTGGTTTTGAATGACCTCTAGAAAGTGTTCCTGAAAGATCAATTATATTAGGTCACTAAAATATTCAGTTGTGTTAAATGCATGCATATACAAAATGTATCTCCAATATGTACTGTTGTCTTGTTTTGTAAAGTAGAAATCAAACTGAACACTGTCTACATAGCTTTTAATGTCGAAAAGCACCATGAATGTGTATTACTCCCAAGTGCAGCACTAGCCTTTAGAGCAAACATATTCCATCAGTTAGTTTCAAAGCAGTATCTGGTTACTTGGGCCTTTGATGTCTTTATTACAGATTTCTTGTTGATGAGAGAGGTCTGTATACTGGTGAGATGAGAATTACTGTTGGATGTTTACCAATGGCGGACCATGCATTTCACTCCTAGGCCTTCAGTAATGCTCTGTCTGAGTTAATCTACCCATCATAAACTAATTTATGGCTATAAAAACCATCTTAACATGCAGAAATACAGTATAACGAGCCATTGCATTGCAGATAGACACCTGTAGCCTTAATAAATGCCTTTATTGAATAAACAAACCAGGGGTGATCAAGTGTCCTTCTACTGCATCTACAGCCATGACGCACATAAAACACATCAATAATAACCTCATAAACGTGCAATATTATTTAGGAAAATAGCAACATTTTACATGCCAAAAAATCTCTTTCCTCTTTCCTCAAAAACAATTCAATTACTGTGTCGTACGGATTATCTGTGCGCTTCAGATCCATCAAGAAGTCCTTTTCTATCACCATCAACCTAATACTTGGAATACTTTCAGGCTGTCCACAAGGTTTAGGAGTGTGTTTATGGGGATTTTTGACCATTCTTCCTGAAGCACATTTGTGAGGTCACATACTGATGTTGGACGAGAAGGCCTGGCTCTCAATCTCCATTCTAATTCATCACAAAGGTGTTCTACTGGGTTGAGGTCAGGGCTCTATGCAGGCCAGTCAAGTGCATCCACACCAGACTCTGCTATCCATGTCTTTATGGACCTTGCTTTGTGCACTGCTGCACAGTCATGTTGGTATAGGAAGGGGCCAGCTCCAAACTGTTCCCAAAAAGTTGCTGAAGCCTTCAGAGTTCCTTTCACTGAAAGTAAGGGGCTAAGCCCAGCTCCTGAAAAACAACCCCACACCATAATCCCCCCTCCAACAAACTTTACGTTTGGCACAATGTAGTCAGACAAGTATTGTTCTCCTGGCAACCGCCAAACCCAGACTCGTCCATCAGATCGCCAGATGGAGAAGTGCGATTCATCACTCCAGAGAACGCACGAAGCAATGAAGCTCTCTGCACACTGTTCTTGAACTAATCTGAAGGCCACATGAAGTTTGGATGTTTGTAGTGGTTGACTCTGCAGAAAGTTGACAACCTCTTTACCCTATGCGCCTCAGTATCCGCTGACCCTGCTCCGTCAGTTTACGTGGCCTACCACTTCGTGGCTGAGTTGCTGTCGTTCCCAAACACTTCCATTTTCTTATAATACAGCTGACAGTTGACTGTGGAATATTTAGGAGTGAGGAAATTTCACGACTTGATTTGTTGCACAGGTGGCATCCTATCACAGTTCCACGCTGGAATTCACTGAGCTCCTGAGAGCGACCCATTCTTTCACAAATATTTGTAAAAACATTCTGCATGCCTAGATGCTTAACTTTATACACCTGTGGCCATGGAAGTGATTGGAACACCTAATTCCGATCATTTGAATGGGTATAGTGTATCTTAGCGTCGGTATATATATATAGCCTGATAGCCTCCTGGGGTGTTCACTGTGTGATCCACAGAACACATAGTGCACATCAAACATTACAGTACACTTACATGTTACATCATCCTCTCTTTAGAGTTTGACATGTAAGCAGTAACAATCATGAGAAAACAAACTTAGGTAGATAAACTCAAATTACCATAGATTCCATCATGCAGTGTGTCACAAATGTAAACAATTATTCTGCCTCATTTAGCAAGCTAGGTATTAACTACAAAATCTTTTCAGGAAAATGAATGACCCCACCTCTGGAACTTATTCTTAGTCACCAGGGGAGTGTTGCTCAGCACCAAATACATCAGTCTTGTCAGCCCACCATGTTGGCCCACCATACTTCATATAACTGGGTGCATGCAGCCCCTTGATCGGAAATGTGACTTTTGACTTGCTCCAACTGTTGGATTAGGTCAATAGCCAATTCCAGCACACACAAAGAAAAACGTTAACTGCAGTTTCTGCGACACACACAACTCTTCCGACCACAAGCCTGTCGCAAATATTTTCTGCTTTCGTGCCAGCAAACGAACATGTCTCCACTAGCTCATACATTGCTGGTAAAAGTCACCACATCGCTGAACATCGCTGGTCACCACATCTGCTGAAGCTTGAAGCCTTGGTGTAGTTGTGGATGACCAGTTATCGTTCTCAACCTATGTTGCAAACCTGACTCGGTCATGCAGATTTCTCCTTTACAACATTCAGAGAATTTGACCTTTTCTGTCTAGCGAGGCTACTCAAGTGCTTGTTCAGTCTCTTGTCATTTCAAGACTTGACTACTGTAACTCACTCCTGGCTGGTCTTCCTATGCGTACCATCAGGCCCTTGCAACTGATCCAGAACTCGGCGGCTCGACTTGTCTTCAATGTTCCTAAGTTCAGCCATGTTACTCCTCTGCTGCGCTCTCTTCACTGGCTTCCTGTAGCTGCCCGCATCAGATATAAAACCCTGATGCTGGCCTACAAGGCTAAGAATGGACCAGCACCTCCATACATGGTGGCAATGGTCAAATCCCGATCTGTACCCAGAGCTCTTCGAGCTTCAAGCACAGCTCGGCTTGACCCACCATCTCTCAGAACACGCGGAAAACATGCATCCAGACTTTTTTTCAGTTCTGGCACCTCAGTGGTGGAACAAACTTCCCCTGAGTGTCCGAATGGCAGAGTCTCTTGCTGTTTTTAAGCAAAGACTGGAGACACATCTGTTTCAAGAGCACTTAAATTAAATTTTACTACACTAGCATTTATTAAATATTTGTGACTGTAATGACCTTTCTTGCTTTTATCTTTTAAGTAGGGTTTTTTCAGTATATATTTGAGTATATCTAGGCGTCCATACTGACTGTATCTAATAATATCTTTGCTTAAAGTTTCTTTCTGATTTTAGCCTAAACTAACTAGCTAGAGATTTTGTTCTGAGTAAAACAATGAAGCACTTTTTGTAAGTCGCTCTGGATAAGGGCGTCTGCTAAATGCCGTAAATGTAAATGTAAAAGGGCCAAGAGTTGACATTCAGACGCCATTGAGTGTGTGCTACATTTGAGGGTAGTTAGCCACCACCACCACTATGTTTATAGCTGTTCCCTCGCTAGTGGCCCTACCAACCGGACGGCATACTCCGAGCAACACATCTCTTCAGGTTGAAATGTTTGTGTTATTATTGTGAAAGACTTGTAATTTCATTGTTGGAAGACTATAACTGGCTGGTGAAGACTGTCTATTCAAAGACCCTTGAGAAACCTCTGAGCTGAAGCTAAACATTAATCAGAGATAGTAAAGCACAAACACTCTGAATTTAGTCTTTTTTTCTCATTTTCACTTTTATTTCATTTCATTCAAGTAATGTAGCATTGTGGGGACTCCTATACAGCTAAATAAATCCCAATGTTTTGATTTAAGACTAAATGTTACATGATACCCTTGTGTGTGCATTCTCTGCAGTTGGGGCATCTCACCTGTCCTGTTAGACTAAGGAAGAGAGGGAAAAGTCAGATCATGACTGACATATTTAATAACACCATTTGCACGTGAGATCACTGCTGATTGCGAGGACTCTGCCTGTAACTGGCTTGCGAGCTCCTCCCTGTGGCGGCCGGAGGAACTGCACTGGAGCCAGCCCTGACATGGCCATTCTCCTCTGACCTCTGGCATCAACAAGGCATTTGCACCCACAGAACTGACACTCACTGGATATTTTCTCTTTTTCGGACCATTCTCTGTAAACCCTAAAGATGGTTGTGCATGAAAATCCCAGTAGATCAGGAGTTTCTGAAATACTCAGACGAGCCCGTCTGGCACCAACAACCATGCCACGTTCAAAGTCACTTTCTTCCTCATTCTGATGCTCGGTTTGAACTCCAGCAGATCGTCTTGGCCATGTCTACATGCCTAAATGCATTGAGTTGCTGCCATGTGATTGGCTGATTCGACATTTGCGTTAACGACCAGTTGGACAGGTGTAACTAATAAAGTGGCCAGGTGAGTGTATAACAGGAGGATAATTACAAATAAACTGGAAAACACAACACATCAAATAATTTCCATGCATTATGTCACTAGCATAATAGTAATTACAGAAAAAAGAAAAACTAACAGAATACCTGTAGTATTTAGGTGTAGTATTTACACTGACATATATACATATATACATACAGTATATGTAAGTAAGGTGTTAAAAGGTGTTAACAGCTTACTCCTTACATTCTAGCAGTATTATTACAGAATACTTATGTAAATATACTATGCACATATTATTTTAAAAAGTAAAATTATATACAGATATGCAAATTACAAAAGGTAGAAAATGTACTAACATTTTCATATACTGCCATATGCAGATCTTACATGTCATGCACTCACCACACATATTGCACACTATTGCGATATAAAGCCTGAATAGACACTATATGTGAAACAGTACAGAATGATTTGGGTGCCAGTAGTAGAGTGATATTCATTATTGTCCCAGCTAATATACATGAAATTGGGTGGTTTATGGTTGACAAGGAGGGACTGTCCATGTGAGTGTGGGTATGTGTTGGTACAGGCCATGCTGAAGTACTATTGCGTATTCAGCAGCCTAACAGTCTATGGAAAAATACATCCCCTGAGCCAACTGGATCTCCTTTGTATGCTTCTGAACAAAATTCTGAAGCAGTAAGAACGTAGCGATGACTTAGGTGTGTAACTCTTCTAGTCCTCTTGGACTGCATTTGGTATACAGCTCTAGGATTGATGGAAGTTCAACCCCAAGCATGAGTTGTGTTGACCTCATCACCTTCTGTGCTTTGGCAGACAGGGTGACCAAAGGCTTGAGCTACCCTATCTATAGCCTGTTCTACCTTATGCCATCAAGACAATGTTATCACAGCATGATAGCAAACTCAGAGCTTCATACCAGGAGTTTTTATTCACAAAGCATTTAACTTGTCAATAAACAGAATTTTTAGCGTTATGTCTTGTTCATGTTTATGAATTTAAGTATTCATGTTACATGTTGTCTTTGCCATTATCTGACTTGGTCCTGTAAATTGTGAGACGTTCCTTATTGTCAAAAAGAAATGTTCATTGTGTGAACTGCTCTCGCCTCAGCATCCTGCCTGATCCCTGTCCTGTAATAGAATGACTGACCACTGAGGATGCCAAAAGGGAAACATGGTGGGAAGAAGGAAAGGGGAAGCACCCCCTCCTTCTGCCTTACTGCCTTACCCCCTTCGCTTCCTGCACTAGGGGGAGAGAGACAATGCCTCACAGCTCGGGGCACTCTCTGAGGGCTCAGCGCCAGCCCCCCTCCATGCTGAAGGGTACCAGGACTGGTATAACCTCTCTCTGACCACCGACGGGGAGGGGCCTCTCCTTGCTTATGGTATCATCAAGAGGGCTTCTATGAGGTCATTTACATTTACATTTACATTTACGGCATTTAGCAGACGCCCTTATCCAGAGCGACTTACAAAAAGTGCTTCATTGTTTTACTCAGAACAAAATCTCTAGCTAGTTAGTTTAGGCTAAAATCAGGAAGAAACTTTAAGCAAAGATATTATTAGATACAGTCAGTATGGACGCCTAGATATACTCAAATATATACTGAAAAAACCCTACTTA
This sequence comes from Brachyhypopomus occidentalis, assembly GCA_020368025.1. Taxonomy (NCBI): domain Eukaryota; kingdom Metazoa; phylum Chordata; class Actinopteri; order Gymnotiformes; family Hypopomidae; genus Brachyhypopomus; species Brachyhypopomus occidentalis. The sequence continues at coordinate 99,239 of JAGXOD010001406.1, forward strand.
AAAGATAAAAGCAAGAAAAGTCATTACAGTCACAAATATTTAATAAATGCTAGGTCACCTTGGAAGCCCTCTCCTGAAGATGTTGGAGCTCTCAGAGCAGAGTGACATGAAGATTGATAAGTCCTCCCCTCCAGAGGACAGTTCCCCTCTAACTCCAATTCTTATATGAACCTTCCCCTCTAACTCTTCCCCTCTAACAACAATTTTGATATGAAGGTAGAGGAAGAGAAACGGAGGTCTACCACCTGGAGGAGCCATCTATCACACCACTGATCAGTCACCAGCACACGCTGCTGATCAGCCACCAGCTGAGCTCTGGGATCCCAGCATAGCATCTGGGAAACTCTATGTTTGTGCCTGTCACTGTGTGTCCCTGTCCCTGTGTTTGTGCCTGTCCCCATTTCCTTTTGTGCCCTCGCCCTTTCCCATTACCCTGCTTGTCTTTGTTCCTGTGACTGTGTCTGTCCCTGTCTTTGTGCTGGGTTTGTCCCCCTCTGTTCTCCTGGGGAGGGTGTCATAGGCTGGCCCATGGGCAGGCTGTCCACAGGGGAGTCTACTCCTGGAGTTGCTTCAGTTGCTGCAGCTTCCATGCTCTGGCTCCCCGCCCTTCAAGGTGGGTTTAGTTGGCACTGTTTAGTTGGTCTGTTGGCACTGGGCACTCAGGGAGAAAGGTCCGTCACAGTGACTGCCTCTGACTCCTCCCTTGGGGTAGTCTGTGTTTGTGTTCGTAAACCTTTGTATGTTTTTCTTTGCTTGTTTGTGTTCATCCGGGCTGTTCATCTCACTTGTCTCTTGTTATTGTTATGTGTTGCACGTGTGTCTTGTTAATGTTTCCATTTTTAAGTCTGTGTGTTACATGTCGTCTTTGTAAGTTGTCTGACTTTGTCCCGTAGGTTGTCTTGGTCCTTATTATCAAAAATAAACAAACGGATTTTGCCTCAGCATCCTGCCTCATCCTCGCTCTGTTAAAATGGTCCTGTCTGAATTTGCCATGTCAGTAATTTTTATCGACTGTATGCCCCAACATCAGTAAAGAATACCATACAAAAATCAGTTTAATTAACCAAAGCTTATTTGAATCATATGTGAACTGTCATGTCAATTTTCCATTTTTGTGATTTTTTTTATTAAGCAGGTAAGCTCTTGGCAAATAATGCCACAAAGAGACAGATATAAAACACTAATCACTTGTCAAGCTGGGTGCTCTTTGAAGCAGTGCAACCTGACATAGACACAAATAAAAAAAAAATTTTATCCCAAAAATGATGGAAACAAGTATGGAAAGAGTCTCACTATAACTAGTAGTCCCAATCTGCAATTAATGCCTTGGTGGAATAATCTCCCACAAGTCCTAGATTTTAAGTCAAGTCAAGTCAATTGTATTTATATAGTGCTTTTTACACATTTTGTCACAAAGCAGCAAACGCATGGGTCCAGATCCGCATGGGTTTTTAAGTGTAGCCAACCTTGGCATTACAGGTCAGAGATAGCTACTAAACAAAAGGCACAGATGCATGAACAAATGCATACACACAAACAAAAAAAATACAATCAACTCATAACCCTGTCATTAGCCATAATTGTTCTAATGTCATAAACCCAACCAAAAAAAAAAACACAACACAAAACACAATACATTAAATTGCCTAACCACTACATCTCACTCTGGTCAAAAGCATCACATTAACAATGCACAAAAAACATTTTTATAAAAAAACACATGAAAACCTACACCCAGTCACCAGCGACTACTGTTGCCCTCTCTATATTACATTAATAGCTGGCCAGTTGTCACGGTGGCTGGAAGGAGAGGCCACCAGAGGGCGCGCGTGTGGACGCGTAGCCATAGCAACGCTACTCACACACCCCCTAATCACACACCACTCCCCCTATCACTATCTACTCATTATTAGCACCTGTTGTCTATGTTCTCCTCACCTTCTTAAGCCCACAGGTTTTGCCATCCAGTGCTGCACATTCTTCAGCCTTCGCCTGAGTGTTTGCACTGGAGTGCCCTAAGAGGATTCCTGAACGTAGTCTTACGTCCGTGGTGCAAGCCCGCTATTATCGTTATTTCTCTTTTGTTTACCTTGCCGATTCGCCTGAGTCTTTTCGTTCTCTACTGCGAATATGGATAATAAATCCTTTTGCCCGCAACCCCTGACTCCTGCTGTTCCTGAACTTCCGTCACACCAGTGAACTACATTGGTAATACTACGCCAGCCAATGATGATGCAATGATGATACAGACCTAAATGATGCAAACTATAAACTATATAAAATTAATGAAAAGTGTAGCATCTAAACCCTCACTGATTTTTTTATGTTATTTGCATATTTCTTTCTAGTATCAAAATGATCTCCATCCAAATAAGGCTACAAACAAAAAATTGTAAAATAATTCAGCATTTAATTCAAGGGACGCTAAAATGGATCTCCACCCTCCCAATTCCCCTGTCAATTTTTAGTAAACTCTTTAGTTTATTATAGTGGCTCACACCACCATCACACTTGCCAATCCACTCAAGTACAAACCAGATCCATCCAACACATGTTGTACTTGTTTGCTCTGCTGTCATCGACTGTATTGTCTCAAACTTTGCTGCAGTTGCTCCCACACAAAAGGCAACACCACCACCACATCCATATCAGCTGCAACACTCATACATAAGGGACAAAGGAAATGTCAACACATCATGCTTCTAAACACCCACATGTGCGTATACCAAATGTCTTGATCCCAATAATTATTCCCCCTTATTGGTGCCCATCCCCAGCACACCGTGGATACACTTAGCTCTCCAGCATGACACAATTACTTGCATTATATACTTGTGCATTTACTTGCCAAGACTTGAGACTTCTGGTAGCTTTAGGTGCATTCTACTCAATGTATTTAACCTGCAAAAGTTTAAACTCTAGTTATTGTTACTATATGTGTGTAGGATAACAGACTAGTAAGGAATTAAGGCCAAGTCTCCTAAGACCAACCTCAATTCTTCAGGTTCATAATAGCCCTTGATAGATAAAGTGCAAATGTTTCATGGTGCATTAATATATTTAATGCACCAGGTATGTGATGGTATGTGATGACAATGTGCAAATCAAGTGGTCATTCACATCTCGTCTTGTGGTAAATGTTACCGTTGTGTCCGAAACACTACCCCTATCCAAATAGTACCATGATCCCTACAGACACATTTCCAGTAATGTGAATAGTAGATGTGAACACATTTTAATATAATTTATTTTGAGGAAGCAAAAAATGTGTTACAATGTTGGGATACAATGTTGCTCAAAAAAAGCTAAGAGGCACTGATTTGTTTTTAGTTTATAACTAAATGCCATATATATTTCTAACTCCTGGAGCAGAAAATTGCCTAGGTCACTGTCATAGTCTTACATAAAGAGGTACAATGTTTGGATTACATTAAGAATTAAGGAAAAACAAAACATATCCAAATATTCTGGACAGAGGCATAGCAGCCCAGGAAACTTTGCTCAACCCATGTCAATTATTGAAATGACTGAAAGGAAGATTCTTTGCCTGTGCCCTATGATTAGATTAACTCTGCTGATCTGGCAAGTCCTGTATAAACAGCCTGTACAGATGTCCTTCAGGAGATAACAACCATTTTCCTGAGTCATTTCCACACTTTGTCAGAGAGCTGTCATCTCATAAATGTGTGTGGTGCATCCTCAAGTGTCTAAGAATACTTGATATTGTTGGCCAATGTTGCTTTTGTTCCTTTACACACATAAAGAGTTGAGCAAACATCAACATCAATTAATACTATCACAAATAAAATGCTTGGGTGTTTTGAAGTTATTTTGGTGATTACATTATAAAAATTTAATTTTAAATAAATCCATTAAGACATAAATGCATTGATTTTGTAACATGGAACATGTTAAATTAGGGAATAAAAATACTATTTATTCATTAATTTTCAAGTTGTGTTATACATTTGAAGCCCTGTGAATATTTCTGCTTGCATTCAGTAATCCATAAAGTTTTTATTTACTGTGATTACTTTCACAGCATATTGACACTCTTACCATAGTGTAGCTGTGGGCCACATTCAGAAGATCTGTGCACCCTTGAGCATCAGCAAATGAACGGATCCCCAGGCAGTTGGATGGGTGCAATTGTTTCATAAGAAAGCTGCAGCAGACCTCAATAACTTGTGAGAGCTGAAGAAGACATGCTGCAGCCAACACACTCTCAATTGTCTCTTCCTTCAGCTCAAGAACACCTGTGAAGTGGGACAGAAAAACATTATTATCTCTGATACCCTAACAGTTGTGCTGGATATACTAGATTCTTTAGTGTTCTTTTATAAATAGAACAAAATAGGGCTTTGAAATGTTTCTTTTGTGAGAGACACAGTGATTGATGGGCCCAATGATCCATACTAGGCATTTGATGGAATGACATCTGGCGCTGGACCCATACAATTGTAAAGCTGCTTTGTGACAACCTGTATTGTAAATCTATATAAATAAATTTGACTTCACTTGACATCTGAAATCTAACCGTCGAACTTTTCGTGTTCCTTATAATAAGCTATTATAAAAGGTTTAGCAGTGTAAAAACCTTGTAAAAGCATTCTATTCAAAAGCATTTTCAACTAAATTCAAAAGATTACTGTTTACTTTAATAGCAATGTTGGTACTAACCAGTGTAAGCAAAATGAACTAATGATTTCAGTGCTTCTGGATCAACACCTTCTATTTTGATCTCCTCTTGTTTAGCCTCCCGCACATCATTGGTGAACATGGCAGCAAAGTAGTCAGAAACTGCACTTAAGACAAGTCTGCCATTAACAACAACAACAAAAAAACAAACTTAATATGCATGCAATGTAGAGCTGGTGAGATCTTGAGTAAGCACATTTAAATTAAATTCAGGAAGTACATGTATAGAATGAAAAAAAAAACACTTAAGTAGATCCAAACGGTTACTTTGTATGGATATTACTCTGTATGGATAATCTCAAGACATCTTTGATTAAGAACAGAAGAAAACAAATGAGGTATGACTGAGTTGTCAGTTTAAGAGAGCAAACTATCTAGTTCTTGGTATGCCTCTTTTGGCCTTCACAATCGCATTTGCCAGGGTATGGATTCCACAAGATGCTGAAATACTAATTACAAAGTTGCTGCAAGTTGGACTGCTGCACTATCCTGTTGCTAACAACTCCTTCCATCTCATTCCAAAATATGGCCTACAAATATGCTTGACAGACCCAAAATCTATATCTGTTCGGGTTCAGGTATGATTTGCATCGCTGTTGCCCCTTGGCTTTCTTTCATGGTTCTCTGTATTCTCCTTTTACTCTTACCCCATAAACAAAATAACTGGTCACTTTTTTCATAGATGTTTTCATATGCTGGTGAACTGTTTCAGTAAACCCTTGAAACAGTTGTGTATGAAAAGCTCAGAGCAACAATCATTTGGGAAATGAAACCAGCATGTCTAGCCCTAGTTATCATGTTATGTTTAAAGGGTCACTAGTTTTGCCTATTCCAATGTTCACCCTAACTAATGCCAGAAATGAAAGCCTGAATGACCTATTCAATATATTTAAATCATGCACTGTATGTCTTACAGGAATGAGGGAAATGTTCCTACTTCACTGCCAGCTTTCAGTGACACATCTACTTTAACAAGCTTCCTTTTTTGCAGCTGGGTGTAAAATGAAGATTTGCTGGCGGAATACCAACCTGTGTGCCGGAATCTTGTGGTCTCCAGCTATCAAAAGCACATCACACAGTTGCTTGTGCTGGAGATACGTCTCTATCTTACGAAAGGTCTGTTCAGCATGGTTTGCGGCCTGGAAAAACTCATCTGAACAGTTGGAGCTCATCCTAGAGTTACTGCTCATAGTCAACCTATATAAAAACCAGAAGACAACCTTACATTGTAAAGTCTGCCTGTGACCATATTACATTAATTGATTGGACATCAGCTGCAAAAATTCATATTTACTTAAAAATGACAATGATGTAGGAATGAAGAAATGGAATGAGAAATGTAAATGCAATGTAGTGCTTGTAATTTACCTCACCTTTTAAACAGTATGCTACTTTAAGGATCAGTTTAAGCATATTTTCTTACATTTGTCTCTAAACATTTAAGCTCTAAACTTATTTTTAGCATAACACCCATATGATTGATATCAAAGTGTTCATATCAATCTCAGCTCTAATCCTAATGAGGAACCATTTGTCCTAGAGTACTGCAAAAATATATAATATGGTCCTAAAGCTGAATATTTGAGGTCAGATTTTCAAATTATTTTCAGATTTCATAGATATGAATAGATGAATCATTTTGATGTGTGAAATAAGTTTGCCAAAGTGTTTGCTTCAGAAAATACTGTATATAAATAAAGTAGTATAGTGATGTGTAAAAAATGCCTAAAATGCATAATAGTGTGGTCTGTCCCTACTTGCACAAAATCTTAGAAGGACTGAGATAAAATGTGACTGATCAATGATTTTATATTATATATAAATCTTCATGGAGTATTAATATATCAAAAAATAAGCATTACAGCAACTATAAAAAGACTCATCTGCACAGAGCAGTGTTCAGTATGGCCAAAACATATCCATTCATCGATGCTATATCATTCCATACTTTCACACACAGGAATCAACAAAGAAAATATTTTCTAATGGACAGTCAGTTTAGGCAAAAGTCATGGCTATTTTATCATGAATCAATTACATGAATTTTTGCCCAGAAGCAGTGTCTAGCTAGCCAACCAGCTAGGTTGTAGCAGATATCATGTCTACATGTGAACATGCATAAGCCCACTATTATAGTAAGCGAAATTGTATAATAAAATTTATTTGACAAGCCATTGATGCCTTTATAGTCTCTTTCCTCAAAGGAATCAAACCTCTTGGGTTTCATGCACCCTTACTTTCATCACTATTATCTACATCAACACTAGCGTTCAGGCAGACATTGTGCCTAAATGTAAACGCAGTTGTGAATACAACTATTTAAGTCCACTATTATAGTGAGTGATACTGTAAAATAGTATTCATTTAGAAAGGTTTCATGTGTAGTCAATTCTGTGTAGAAGGTACAATAGCATTGGTCTGACACATTGCAGTTGTATATGAGTGATATTCTAATTCTTTTAGTAACACTAGTCAGAGGTCACAAACAATTTGACCTAAATTCCATAAAAAGTGGATTTAAAGTATTCAGAAGGGTCAGCTTTTTTTGCTTTTTACAAGCTTTGCTCTTTTTTTCAATAGATGACTCTGAATGGGATCTGTTGTTTCACATGACTGTGATAATGTTAATTCTGAGCTACTTTCCCTTGGAACAGAAGATTACATGCTATTGTGTGACATATCTGTAATTGCTCAGACCCATGGCAAACAATTCAAAACTCTGTTATTTTGGTGCCCTTCATGGAACAAGTATACCACTGAATTTAACTAACTCAAAGTCTGGCTTCCTTTCCACTAAGTCCTGTTGTCTGAAGAAAGTGTTTGAATAACTGTACATAATGAATGGTACTAAGAAGACAATGTTTGCAGGAATGCACAAATATTGGACCACTTGGACAGGTAGTCCTTTGTCTTTAATATTGTTAAATATTAAAGCTGGTCTATAAAGGGGCAGTCATTGTTTGGTGGTTAGGGAGCCGGTCTTGTGGGTTCGATTCCCAAGCCTGAGGCCATGACTGAGGTGCCCTTGAGCAAGGCACCTAACCCCAACTGCTTCCTGGGCGCAGGGCTAGGGCTGCCCACTGCTCTGGGCACGTGTGCACCACAGCCCCCTAGTGATCACTAGTGTGCGTGTGTGTGTGTTCTGACTGCACAGATGGGTAAATGTGGAGGACAAATTTTGATTGGGGTGAAAATCACAAATGACAAAATGTGGCAACTTAAATTTAAAATCTTATGTAACCACATTATAATACTATAACAGCTGTACTGTCTCAGTATTGTGTGGCAACTTTAATTCCATACTGAATGTATAATTAGCCTCTTGAACTGCAAAATGGTTATAGGCATTATTAACTACCATGATAAGACAGAAATACATTACCTATTAAGCTACTCTACCTATTAAGCTACTATAAGCTACTGCACTAAAGCTGTAATTATTTAAGACAGAAGTAAAATCAATGACCTTGCAAACTATGACTCCATCTAGAAAAAACAGATTAAAGAGAGAATTGAGAATTGAGAGAATTGAACAGAACTTTTGAATGTATTTGTCCACATAACATATACTTCAGAACATATACACAGAACATTCCTTTCCTCTTTAATAATGTTCACTTATAACAGTAGGTATTTTTGCTCTGATAGAAAGTGAGGAAATAGAACATTGAGGGGTTTTTGTTAGTTAAGAATGAACATACCAGCATGATCATGTAATTTTTTATGCTGCTCTGTTCACTTGAGAGCCTTACATGATCTGTATATGATTTACTACATGCACCATGGTCCTCAAGTCATTATTATTTTAAGACTTAAGATAATAGTTTTCCATTTTTGGGCAATATTTTTTTACTGCATTTTAACAGTTTTTTTTTTATTTTATCAGTACACACAACATAATTCCTTCAGGTTTCCTGAAAAATTACTTAGAACAGAAGTGTAATTGTTTCAAATTTTTACAAGGTTGTTGTCCCTGACATCTCCCTTCATGTGTTTAGACTCATTCTTGTAGGTATTTGTTTCAGTGTGTTGAGGATTTCAGGTGGTTTTGTCGTCCTCTCTGAATTATTCTGGAATTTTGAGGGAATTTCCACCACAGGAAATGTGCTCTGTGTGCTGGCTGCCAGATGTGTGCGGGGGATGCGGTGAGTGACTAGGCAGCTACCCATAGGTCCTTCGTCCACTGCTGTGATTTGCCTAGGTGGAGTTATCGGGATATCGCCTTGTACCACGAACCCCTCACACTGCTCCGGGTCTCTGGCATAGTGCTCCAGGATGATAAAAAGCAACTGGGTGTCCTGGAAATTGTCCTTCTGGTTATGAAGTCCAGGAATGTGAGTCTCGTCCACGTTTTAACGACAGGGAATTTATCGCATTTGTTTAAGTCCGTGTGGCCTGGTTAGCTTGTTGGAAGTAGAGACAGAGAGACAGAGATGGCGGAGCCTCTCTTAAATATGTCTAACCTCAGAGCAGAGCAAACCAGAGAGAGAGAGAGAGATGACTGCTGATCAAGGTTTTTAAACACCTGAATTTCATGTACTTTAGACCCACCTTTTCTTCTGTCGAAGCAAGCTTGTTTCTATGTATTGCCAGTGGTACTGCCACCTTCTGGTTTGTACATGCAGTCCTGAGCATGCTCTTGTGCAATCATCTGTATTGCAAGTTAGAGAAGTGCTAGTTTCACCTCACAGAGGCAAGCTTCCTGGGTTACATCATCAGGTAGGGCTCCGTATGCATGTAACAAGGCAAGGTGAAGGCAGTGATCCGGTGGAAAAGACCCCAGACTGTGAGCTCCAGCGGTTCCTAGTGTTTGCCAATTTCTATCAGCGATTCATCAGATCACTTAGCACCCTGGCTAGGCCCCTCACTGACCTCCTCCGCGGAGGAGCTAAGCGCCTTAAGTGTGGAGAAGAGGTAGAACATGCCTTCGAGGCGCTTAAGCAAGCATTTGTCTCAGCCCCCCTCCTCCAGCAGCCTAACTCTAACCACCCTTTCACCGTAGAGGTAGACACCTCTGACGTAGGTGTGGTAGCAGTGCTATCACTGTGCACAAGAAAGAGAGGAACTTTACGTCCTGTCACCTGTTTCTCCAAAAATCACTCTGGCAGAGAGTAACTGTGGAGTGGGGGACTGAGATGTGCTGGCCATTAAGGTCGCAGTCAAGGAGTGGAGACACTGGCTTGAGGGAGCTTGGCACCCCTTCATGGTGATCAATGACACAAAAACTTCGAGTACCACCAAGAGGCTAAATTTGAGGTAGGCTCGGTGGTCTCTCTTCTTCTCCTGGTTTGCGTTCACAGTAACGTATAGACCGGGAGAGAAGAACACGAGGGCGGACGTGCTCCCTTGCCTCGCTAAATCCATCTGCGAAGAGCCAGTGCTCCCTCCTCAGTGCTTTCTGGGAGCAGTTGATTGGAGCCTGGACAAAGCTATCAGACGTGCTATCCCCAATGCCCTGCTAATTGCCTATACGTACCTCTGAAACGTGCACTGAGTTAATCAGCTGGGCTTTCACTGAGTTAGGGAGCAGACATCCGGGTACCCCACGTTACGTAAATTCTACCCTCCGAAAAAACCTGTTACTTTTCCCCACCTTTTGCACCTTTTGATCTGCCCTGCTGTTTAAGTTTTTCTTTGTAAGTCAAAGTCAAAAAGTGTGACGTGTGTCCGCCTGTGAGTGCTTTGTGATGGTGGAGGGGCTCAGCAGCACCCGCTGGACAGAAACTGCGATAGAAGTCAGTCTCCAAAAAAACTCAATTTGTCGCAAGTCGTTTTTAATAAAGAAAACGCCGCTAAGAGGATTACGAAAGTATCCAGTTCAACTCAGAACAGAATGAAAATTTAAAAATGCACCCAGGGATGTTTACATCAAAATATCGCTGATTCGCTCATTTCGCTGTCAATCAAAAAGGGATTTCGCCTCAGACAGATCATCCAATCATCATGCAGAAGCTGAGCATCCGGGCCAGCCGAGGCCTGCCCACTGCCCCATAGACCCCCAGAGATGCTGAGCGTCCGATGGGCGGGACAAAATCCAGCATTTATCCAATGACTCGTCTCGTGTCGCTGCACTCTTTGCTTCGGTATTGAACTCTGTGGACGCTCAGCCTCCACACTGTTTAAAGCACTGTGAAGCTGCGGGAATGAGTGAGAGGAAAGCCGCGTCGTTACCGGTGATAAGAAGCTGATTCTGAACAAAAGTTGAGCGTGTTGTACCGCATATTTAGTGTATTTAGCATATATGTATATATATATATATATTATTATGGGGAAAAACATCTGCACCTATAGTCTGTAGTCAGTGAGGCTACTGTCAGGGTTGCGGTTAGCACCCAAGACCACAAGAGGGCACAATCGACACATACCTCCCAGGACCACCAGAGGGCACCATCGCCCGAGTACTGAACTCACCTGAACATTGTTGAGCCAATTAGGCTCCGCTACTTAAGGACTGTGGTCCCAAGTCTCGGTGCGAAGTATTGCCTCGTTTCTCGTGTCATTACCAAGCCTTCTGTACTACGTACTCTTCTGATTGCCTTCTGTATCTGACCTCTGTTTATTGTTACAAGTCTCACGTCCCTGGATTGCCCTCTTGTACTTCTGCCTCGTGTTTATGCTTCCCTGGTATTGTGACCTCTCGCCTGCTTTACAACTACTCCTCTCTCTCCTAGCCCTAGCCCAAGTTTTCTTGATGAAGATGAAAGAATACATCTTTACAGCTATCTGCAGCACTACAGGGCAGGATAGTTCCTTCATTTTATTTTTATTGCTGTTCTTGCTGTCAAATGTATTGAATGTATTGAACTATATTCATATAGTCAAATGAAGATAGAAGATAAGTTGCTAGTCTTAGTCATACAGATAATATTTTTTATGCTATCATAGCATTATTTATTGTCTTCAGCATGATGTGCTGAAGTGAATAGATTTAATAGATTCTTTGATAAAAGTGAATTATGCACTGAGATACAAGGCATAAAAAAATGATAAAATACTTTTGATTATTTATGATTGTAATTCAATTAGATAAACTGTTTATCAGTATACCTGACCCCAATTCATAGCAGTTACTTCGGTGGATGGAGAGATATTTAAATAAATATACAAAATTTTTTAATGTAAAATATTTGAGTTTTACAACAAACTTTGTGTTACGGTGGCACGGCGGGAAAGCCACCAGAGGGCGCGTGCCCAGACCGGTTCACACAGACACACGCCCATCCCGGCTAGACACATGCGCCCCCATCGCACACCACTCCCCAGATCCCAATCACCGCACTACTCACACCTGCGCACAATTTCCTGCATTGCACTTAAGCCCATAGGTTCCGCAGTTAAGTGCTGCACATTGTTGTGCCTACGTTCGTCACGGAACGAGCCGGCGAGCCTCTTTTTCTGTCAGCGAGAAAGTATAGCATTTTTTTTAGATGGATTCCAAATATATTTATTATATGGTTATCTTTCATGTATACTCATTACATAGATGTAGTGTATAGATTTTGACAAGTCACTAGTATGTTTGGTGCGTAATGTAAAACTAATGAGCAAAAACAATCACATCATGGTCCTGGTTGAAAACCCAGGTTTTTACCATTGCCCATCAGTAAACAATTCACACAAGCATTTATCATTTTGAAATTACTGTGCTTAAACAAAATGACTGAATGAATGAAGTTAAGGCAAAAGAATTAATTTGATATACCATCAATCACTTAATCTCTGGGCTGATCTCTCTCTGTAGTATTGCCGTATGAATACAGAATGAATATGACTTACAAGGCATACTAATTTAGACACAGCACAAGCAGGCACGAACAAATTATGAATGAAACACTATGAAAATACAACATAAGCGGATGATTAACACTAACAAACTAGAGGTACAGAAACAGAACAAAAGAACTGTAACAACCAGAATGCACAGAATAGGCAGATAAACATTTCCTAAACAAAAAGAACAAATGGGGGAATCAGCACAAAACAAGGCAAACTTAAACTAGAGAACATCAAACGGAATAAGACACACAACAGCACAAACCATCAAATACGGGAGAAATACCGAACTGCACAAAACGAGACAAAGCACCGAAAGAGTAAGTTAAATCACGAGAAACATTGACCCACAATGAAAAGCAAGAAACACAGGGACTAAAAACTAAATATAATAAACTTAGGAAACAAGGAAAAAGCTGCGACAAATAATGAGGACATGGCTAGACTTGCTGGGAAAAACCAAAAGACAGGCTAGACGTAGAGAGGAGGGGCTAACCTGGAAACAGACAAAACAGACAGGTGGGGGCGGAGCTAGACATGACAGATTTGGACACATACTTGAGGAAAGCACTATCTGGAAAAAGCCATTATAACCAAGCAGACACCATTGGATCCAGATTGCCCATGTTTTACAGTTGTCCACATAACTCTACAGGCACATTGAAGTTAAGTTGCCAAATTGTCAAATGTGATTTTTACCCCAATCAGCCCTCCACATTTTCCCATCTGTGCAGTGACAACACACACACACGCACTATTAATCACTAGGGGGCTGTGGTGCATGTATGGGCTGATATTCCCCTTACCCTAGATGGGTTTTCAGTAACAGCTAAGTCCACCGCAAAAAGCTTAGGTGTCACTATTGATTCGGATCTTTCATTTGACACACATATATGCAATGTCACTAAGGCTGCCTTTTTCCATTTACGTAATATCGCCAAGCTGAGACACTTACTTTCATTAGCTGATGCAGAGAAGCTGGTCCATGCTTTTGTCTCGTCAAGATTGGACTACTGTAATGGTCTTCTAATTGGATGCTCTAAACAGTCCATAGTGAAGCTACAACTTGTACAAAATGCTGCAGCTAGAGTCCTAACTAAGGCTAGAAAATTCCATTATATTAGTCCCACTCTCGCGGAATTACATTGGCTTCCGATTAAACATCGAATTGAATTTAAAATTCTTCTCTTAACCTATAAGGTGTTAAATGGTCTTGCCCCACAATATCTGAGTGAACTCATTGCTAACTACAACCCATCTCGCCCTTTACACTCCCAAAATGCTGGATTTCTCTTAGTTCCAAAAATGTGTAAGACTACAGCCGGAGGCAGAGCTTTCTCCTTTAAAGACCCTCAATTATGGAATAGCCTTCCAGCTCCAATCCGAGATTCTGACACAGTTCCAATCTTTAAATCTAGATTTAAGACTCACCTATATAATCAAGCCTTCAGTTAAATATTCCCCTAGTAAGGTGCGGGGCTCAGGGGCCCCCAGACGTTGAGATTTCTGGTATGTTGATGCTGTCATCCAGCTGTGTCATGGCATCACTCTAGTTGTGACTGACTTGACTGGAAAGCAATGTCTCAGTGAGCCCTCATGACTGTGGTCACCTCTGGACCCCTCCCTTTAGCTATGCTGCTATAGATTAGCCTGCCGGAGCTACATGCTAATCTCTGGCACATGAGCTATGTACATTTAAATCAATGGTGGTTAAATTGACATCCTCACACTCAGTCTGTATTGTCCATCTTTTTGCATGCTTCTACCCAAGACGACTGCATGCAAGCACCTACAAGCACCTGGTAGATGGTCTGGCTCGCCGGTGGATGTACTGATGCCGGGGTTGGATGTACCATTGCCGTAAGGGGATGTGCTAATGCTGGCTCCTACCTGAGGCTCACCATCTGCACCGAAGGGACTGTGACTACTTCAGGGAACAAGAACTTTAAGCTATAACTGTAGAACCACCTCTTGTTCACAAATACGGACTGGTGCTAACGGGCCGCCCAATGGAGGATGGGTTCCCTTTTGAGTCTTGGTCCTCCCAAGGTTTCTTCCTATTTCCCTGCCATCTTAGGGAGTTTTTCCTTGGCACTGTCGCCTTTGGCTTGCTCATTAGGGATCTGGACCCATACAATTTGTAAAGCTGCTTTGAGACAACGTGTGTTGTAAAAAGCGCTATATAAATAAAATTGACTTGACTTGAATACATTAGTTTGCTTAGAAGAACATCAGAAAACTGATGCTCTTTGACCCAGATTTCCACTGACCCTTCTTTCACTATTATTTTCATGGGTTTGTCAGTAATGCATCAGTATGTAGGCAAGTGGAATAACCCACTGAGGAATGCACTATGACTACAGTCAAAGAGGACTTCAGGTAAATGTTGGGACCATCTTCTCATGTCCTTTTAAGAGGATGTATTATCTTTTTGGGAACTGCAGATTTCCCCATAAACAATATGCTTTAAAACTTTTCTGTTCTCTATAAAGAGATGAGGGCATTTACACAAAACAGTTAACACAAGTATTTAGGGGGGGGACACTATATTCTTTAGAAGTTAACAGCACATCCAAACATTTATCTGTATTGGGCCAGAACAAAGTAAAGTAGACCATTGCACTCATGTTTGAGTGCAAAAAACACTTATACAAACTCAGTAGGGATGCAAATATGTTTCCAACTTTTTATCTTAATGTTACCTAAACACCCAGTTTGTGGTAGGCTGTTTGAATTGGCATAGGTCTAAATATAGTGGACTCACATTAAGATTAAAATAGCCTCATTAGTCAATTGTGATTTTCATCCCAATCGAAATTTGTTCTCCACATTTACCCATCTGTGCATTCAGAACACACACACACACACTAGTGTGATCACTAGGGGGCTATGGTGCACACGTGCCCAGAGTGGTAGTGTAAGATCTGAGAGCAATACCACCGTTCGCCACCAGAGGTCTGTAAGATCTGAGAGCAATACCACCGTTCGCCACCAGAGGTCTCACTCGCCAGAGTACTGACCAGCTGTTCGCAGTCAAAACTAATTAGAGTCGATATTTAAGTCCACCTTCCCCGCCTCTCACTGCGAAGTATTGCCAACTCTATTCGAGAGCATACCAAGCGTTTTCTCCGTGAAATTTCTAATTGTCTTCTGGTTTTCTGATCCTGTTCTGGTTTTGTCGCTTGCACCCGTCTAGCCCTCTGGTACCTCTGCCTGACCACGCCTTCGTCTCGGACCTGGCTGTGTGTGTGTGCCGTCCTACCCCTTCGTCTCCCCTGGCATTACCTCTTGTGTGTGTTTTACTGAGAATAAAGAGAATACTGCTGGCACTCTGCATATGGATCCTCATTTACAGCCTGACCCCCAGGCGTTACAGGTAGGCAGCCCTAGCCCGGCACCCAGTTGGGGTTAGGTGCCTTGCTCAAGGGCACCCCAGTCATGGCCTCAGGCCTGGGAATCGAACCCACGACCCTCAGGTCACAAGACCGATTCCCTAACAACCAGACCATGACTGCCCATTATTCCCTTATTCATTGATGAACAAGCTCATTTATAACAGTCAATTATCACATTTATCAGACTTTGAACTTTATATTTCTGGCTCCCGATAGTTAGGTTCAAAGAATGTCTTACTGTTAAAGCTCCCATACATGGAAGGGGTTTTCCACAACACTAAGAACATCAAAATCATGTAGATAAGGAACCTCTAAACAGTTAGCCCTAAATTGCAGCTAACTGTATTCTTGCAGCTACGTATTACCCCAGGGATGAAAATGTTGTTGAAAAGCTCTTTGCAATTGTCCCAACTGATCCAATATCAAGTGGACAAGAAATTTGACACCCCCAATGTCTACATCTGCCAGAAGACTCACCAAAATCTACATCTACCTTTATAAATGTCTAATGTGCAAAGCTGAGATTACAGGATGCCATACAGGTGGAAGGCCCTCTACCCCAGGGGGTGCTGGTTGCCCTAATGCTCAGAAGAATGAGCCATCACCTTGAGGTCTTTAATCAGACTGGCTGGCTTACCCTGGCCATTTGGCCCTAGGTGAAGTATCATATCTGAACAAAAAATCTATCTATGTGACCAGACTTCTTGCAGTGAAGATAAATGATCAGACATAGGGCCTATGGGAAGTATGGCCTTCACCAGAGGTCTCTACCACCCTGGATTGGGACCAACTGAATGGGAGGAATCCAACCATGTCAAGATAGTATCTATTTGCACTTGTTTTTTATGCAAATATTCCTTAATTCTTGTACTCACCACTATATCAAACTGTAGCAGCATATATATCAGCATGACACTCACCCACCACCTGAGCACTGGAATCACAAAAGTAAACTTGGGTCCATGGGGTAGACACATATTCACCCGAATGGCCTCACTGCAGATGGTGAGGAAAGAAGAATCAAGGTTAAGTGTAACTAGCCATTTTAGTTGTTGTCATCCTAATCTTACATGTTCAACAAACTGGTTTTAATCACTGTGGAAAGGATGTCACATGGATCAGATTGTATAACCTTTTCAAAGATGTAAGAAAATTCAAAGGTCAACTCCCTCCAGTGTTGTCATTTTGTTGAAAATGTTTTGTGTAGGTATATAGTCAGCTATACCTACATTTCTATACCTACGTTCAATATTTCATTAGGTTGGACGGAACTATAAATTAGTAACACAATCTGTGAAGTTACTGGACTGGCAGCATTTCAGAAGTTGCATGAATTCACTGGATTTGCAAAGCATTTCCAAAATGTAGTGCATGTGTCCTCATTTTGAGTAAAGTGCTAAATTTATTTAGCATTCATGAATTTGCATCACGTTTTTTAAATGTAGCGCACGTGCTGTGATTTTGATGAAAATGCTTTTTATATGTGCAGTGCATATTTTCATTTGTAGTGTAATGGGTCTTCCTCCCCACCCTAACTCCCCTTCCTCTTCCTTAAACCAGTACTTTAGAGATGACAGTAAAGGAACAGGGCATGTTCTACTTGAGATATGGACCAAGCACACAAGAGACTTTAAACTTCCTCAAGAGACTGTTCATTTGATGATAAATAAGAAGTGTTTCCAGAAAAACTATGATACTTGCTTTCCATTGGCAAATGGTTCTGACATGAGTTTCATGAAAATCCACTACATTGTGAATAAGGAACAAAGTGTAGCAGAGAAAGCAAAGACTACTTCACTGATCACGACACAGAGATGACCTTCCCTCGTAAAGTGTGAGAAACTGACCTAATCTATATCTTAATCCCTTTGGGAATTAGTGTTTGGGAAAGGTAACAAGGAATGCAAGAAGGTTTTTACCCATCACCTCTGCTCTGAGGAACTCATAGCTCACAATCACAATGGTCTTCTCTTCTAAAGTTTAGAATCCTAACTTTATCTGATCCCTTTTGAGTCTTGGTCCTCCCAAGGTTTCTTCCTATTCCCCGCCATCTTAGGGAGTTTTTCCTTGGCACTGTCGCCTTTGGCTTGCTCATTAGGGATCTGGACCCATACAATTTGTAAAGCTGCTTTGAGACAACATGTGTTGTAAAAAGCGCTATATAAATAAAATTGACTTGACTTGACTTGACTTGATCCCCTAAGTGTTGGGGAGAGGCAATAAAGAATGCAAATGATGTTCTGGTCATGATCACCTCCTCGTGAGGACACAAGAGCTCATGAACCCAGGAAGGACCTTCACTCGTAAAGTAAAATCCAGCCTTATCTGATTCCCCGAGGTTTCAGCCCCAATTTGCCATCTGTTGGATATTCCTTGTTAAACTTAACGAACACTGGATCAAAATCTAGCCTAGAGTAAGTAACTCAGCGAGAGCAGTCCAAAGACACCAAACTCGACAGCCTTCCAATCAAGGCAAGGATCATTATCCTCAAAAACCCAGTGTCCATTTTACCAGCTCATTAAGAACTCTGAACTGAAGATCATGCACAAGCTGAATCCTGTGCCTATAACATTCAAACATTAAGTGATCTGTGACTGATGTAAAGGCATGACTTAGGATTCCTCATCTATTAATTCATTTCACCATAATTTCTTTATTGTATAATCATCCCACATTCATGCATATACCTATCAATTCTTGTGTGTTCCAATATTCTAGATATACATCTCCATGTATTCTTGGGTTGCTTTATCATAAACACATGCATATCTATGTATTCATGTGTGTTCCACTATTCTGTTCATTAATATATGTTCATTAATTCTTGTGTTGTATTATCATAGATATCTGCATACCCTTGTATTCCTGTGTGTTCTGCTATTTTAGATATGCATGTTCATTCATTCTTGTGTGGTAGTATCAAAGAGACATGAGTATCCATGTATTCCTGTGCTATAATATAAACAGCAATGGGCCAAGTACTGAACCCTGAGGGACACCATGGGAGAGCACACACAGATCCGACTGATATCTCCCAACCGAAACAAGAATAGAGAAGGGGATGTTACTGAGCTTCCTGGTAGTCGCAGGTGAGGAAATCAGTATGGCTCCAGATTTTGTGCTGTTTAGGCTTAGGAAGTTTTCACTCATCCAGGCCCATACATCAGTTAGACATTCAAGTAGTACAGTGGGAGGAAGAGTATGAAATGGTTTGGTGTAGATATAGATTTGTACATCGTTTGCATAACCCATACCTTCTAATTATATTACCAAGAGGGAGCATGTATAATATAAAAAGCAATGGGCCAAGTACTGAACCCTGAGGCTCTATAAAGTCCTAGAGAGTTAGCGTCTAGCGTAGCAGTCCCAGTTGCCGCAGTCGTAGTTAGCGAGCCCCCAGCTCCAGCATTAGTGCCCTCGCAGCGGGGCGAATGGGTGACGTCTCGGCGTCATGGCCGTAGGGCTGAGTACCTTCAGTTCAGGTTCATGTGTCTAACAGGTTTGCCCCACTCAGCGATACACTGGCTGAGAGCCCTGTTAAAAGAGCTCTGGATATAGGAGATTTACAGCTCCGAGATAGATAACATTAAAGAGGTGTGAGTTAGCGGGGACGATGTCAGACACTGTAATATGCTCTGGCCCCATTCCAGTTCGGTGTGGCGATGAAACTTACAGCAGGTTATGGGTGCTACACTGCTGGATGTATAAATGGTGCTCAGAAAACAAAGTGGGTTATATAGACAACTGGACACGTTTTGTGGGCAGGCCTGGCCTTTTGAAGCGGGATGGCATTCACACCTCTTAGGAGGGTGCTGCTCTCATATCTAGTAGAATATCCGCTAGGCTTAATAGTGGTAGTGTAGGAGTAGTTAATGGGGATTGACAAACTAGAGCCGAGGCCAGGCAGCAGACACACAGGCTAATCCGACTGTCTGCGAGCTATGAGGAGACGTCACCTAGGTCACAATGGATTGAAACTGTGTCTGTTCCTTGAGTATCAAAAAACAGTTTTCGTAAAATTTGTAGACAAAATTTGAAAGATGTTAAATTCAAAAGCACTGCCACAGAGAATCATTTAAATCGTTTAAATCTGAAATTAGGATTGCTAAATGTCATCTAAAGCACTGCTTGTTAATGAAATGTTTACCAATCATAATCTAAGCATGCTTTGCTTGACTGAAACCTGGACTCGGCCAGACGACTATATGGCCCTAAACAAAGAATCTCCCTCCAGCTATAGATACATTCATAACCCCCATCCAAATGGTCACGGAGGTGGTGTTGCCACACTATATGACTCTGATATAGGCATCTCTCAAAACCAGGCTTCAAATTTAATTTGTTTGAAAATCTCATTCTTACTGTGTCAAATTTATCATCAACCAACAAAGCAAAACAGTCGTTCATGTTCATTTCTATTTACCACCCCCCTGGTTCATACACTGAGTTTTTGTAGGAGTTTTCGGACTTCCTGTCTCTTATAGTGATTGGCTGATAAGGTGATTATAGTTGGCGATTTTAACATCCACTTTGAGAATCTGCATGACTCTTTTAGAATAAACTTTCAAGCAATTCTTGATTCAATGGGTATCACTAAGAATGTGGTGGGTCCTACACATAATTGTAGTCATATATTAGACTTGGTATTATCGTTTGGAATCGACATATCCAGTTTAGCAGTACATCCTCAAAGTGAGGCCATTTCTGACCACAGCCTCATAACGTACGAGTTGCATTTGAGCGTCGGTATTCATCGGCAGCCCCGTTACCAAACTAAACAAATTATTACATCTAGTATTATATCTGCGCTCATTGATACCGGATCTGACAAACAGGGATCCACCTGTATCTCCGGAAGAGCTAGAGCGTATTACCGAGCACGTCGAGTTTTCTCTCTGTACAGCTTTAGACAAGGTTGCGCCATTGCGAAATAAGAGAGTAAATGAGAGAAAGATGGCACCTTGGTACAACGAGCACACACGTAGTCTCAAACGAGCCGTGTGAATCCTGGAGCGTAAATGAAGAAATTCTAAGTTAGAAATATATAGATTATCATGGAAAAGCAGCCTTATTGAATATAAGCATGCCCTCCATTCGGCAAAATCCTCATACTTATCAGCTTTAAGTATTCTGATTCTTACAGCAAGCATTCAAAAATGTAAGATGTTTTGGAAATGTTTGCATATACTGAGTTTTAAGTTTGGGCGAAAATATTGTTGCTAGCATTTTTGCTAGGGCTCATATATCTGTTTATTTTTATTTATATGATAGTCATCATACATCGCAGACAATCAATGTGTATTTTTTTACAAGAGATTCTAGATAAACTCTAGATATTACTAGCCTTTTTCATCTTCTGTTATAATAATGTTCGAATCCAGTTATAACACTAAAAAGAGATGAGCCAGGTAAAAATGTCATATATTGATGTCTTTATGTTTATATTGTTGACTTCATGTTCACTGTATTCCATGAATTCTCCAAATAGTTTTTTGTGCATTTGTTACATGTAAACTGGTTATTTCTCAGCAACATCACAGTATAAAACTTTAACGTAAATTTACCATTTAATTTGATTTGAACTTTAGTATTTTGTGTTACAGTAACATAATTAAATTAGATGGAACCACTGTCCACAATAACATTTTGTAGATCTAGTGTAAAGATATTAAGTTGTATAGACACAAGAACAATTAATTAAGGATGGTCATAAATATATGCCCAGGGAACCTAATTTATATAAGTTACTTTGAATTAATTTAATTTATTTAGATGAACATTACTGATTTTAATTGGATTGTCCATATTTAGTGATATTTTAATCCAACAAGGGTTTTGTGTAAATCCAAAAAAGAAATTCACATTGAAAAAGCACGATTCAGTTGTGTGGAACCACTGTCCATTATTAAAATAAGTTCAATTAAATAATTCTTTCTGAGTGTGATTGAGCGTCTTGGACAGTGAATCATAAATCCCCTTACATACAGTCTCTCATTTCGCTGTGCCGAATTCCGACTCCCTGTTAGGCCAGTGACGCTACGCCCCGCCACGACTTTAGCGCGTCAGGCAGCGCGTCATGGTGCAGTTTCCACAGAGGATTTCCATGCCTTTTAAGGACTTCCGACTATCAAACAGTGATTAGGCACGCCAGCAAGAGGTTTTTATAGATGACAGGAGCAGCTTTATAACAAGCTGTCTCCCGCAGCCCTCCCGCAGTCTAGTACCTGCGTTCTCGTACAAAGCGTGTTTACTTCCGGTCTGTTCCATTTGCATTGTCTGCCTTGTCTCCTTGGTTTTCACGGTTACCACGTCTGTTATTATTCCATGTGTTTAGCTAAGTAGTATTCTGTTTGTATTATCTCCTGTGCTTTGCTCTGCCTGCGCTTAGCGCAGTCGTTTTCTGTTCCACGTTTTTTAGTCTTCATTCTGTGCATGTGTCACGGTTTTTGTTGGTGTTTATTTTTCTCGTTATTAAACTTCTCATTTTTCATATCCCTGCCTGCGAGTGTTGTGCCGCCACTTCTGGTTCTGATCTGCCTAGCCAGCATGACACTCCCCTTGTTTATATGCACATAAAGACGCTACAGATGATATTCCCGATTTCCGTTGTTTCTATGTGTAACAACTGAAGCCTGTGCCTGGCTACGAGTGTGTTGCGAGTCTTGGCAGCAACCGTAGTCAAGGTGATGTGTTGTCAACTCCCCCCCACTCTCCTTTACGGAAGCGCCAGGTGGACACAATCAGGTGTGAGCATTAGCTTTAGCATATATATATATATATATATATGTGTATATATATATATATATATATATATATATATATATATATATATATGTACGGTGGTGCTGGGTGTAGGCATATCCTCACTTTGTTGTGGTCTGTTGTGGCTTGGCTGATAGTCATCGAACGGTAGGTTGCTCCTAAAGGTGGTGTTACTTTGGGTTGCGCTTTAATATTAATGGGTAATGTCCCTGTGCAGGTGTGCTGGCGTGCTGGTCTATGCAAGCTTCTGTCCCCCCACTCTGTGTCGACAGTGCGTTAGCGCAGAGCTCTCAAACAGCTTGCACACTGTAGCCGGTTGTTGTGGCTTCACAGTGGTTTATCACTCCTGTAACCTGGTTGTGATGGAGCAGCGCTTATCTGTAGGTAGGCACGTGGTATTCCACATAGTTGGTGGTTACTGGTGGCCTATTACTGGTGCAACAGCTAACGGGGTGTGAGCTGTGTATAGCAGCAGCCAAAGTTCCTATGTGAGCGTCGCCAGTGACTAGTCCGGGTGGCGCCTGGCGATTGGAACGTGTGGGCCTGCAAGCAGCTATTCGCCAATTCTTACATTTACATTTACATTTACGGCATTTAGCAGACGCTCTTATCCAGAGCGACTTACAAAAGTACTATGTGTTCAGTCAGAATATGCATCTCTATCTAGTATAAAATTCTTGTTTTAATAAGAAATATTTTAATACCTACATAGTGAAATCGGAGTCGCTGCTGTTTTGCTGTGTTCGTTACGCCATTTGGTTGTTTTTTTTCAAGGATTCAAGGAGACTTTATTGTCATTCACATCACATGCGTACATGAGGTGGGAACGAAATTACGTACCCAAGGTTCCGGTGTTGCACCGAATTCTGTGACCGTCGAGTTTTGTGACCACAGAGGGCGCTATTTCACAGTTTCTGTTCACAGTCACGAGCGCTTTTATTTAACGCTACGTAAACTACGCTGATGCGCTTTCTTTTCTCGTTTTGTCTCTGTCCGTGAGCCAAAAGATGACATATGTTTGTATTTACATTTTATCATCTCTTAATTACATAAATGTACTTAAACAAGAATGTTTCGTTACAGGAAACACGAAAATAGCAAGCTTCATCGTAAGCAAGCTTTGTAAGATGCTGTCATTACGAATGGTATTTCTGCCCCGTTGGATAAAATGTTTAAATATAGACTAATAAAAGGTTAGCGTTATTTTTTCATTGTTTCTGTTATTGTGGAGTCACGGTGGGGTGATATGTTTCCATTGTAGATGATGAAACTGCGTCAGATCTTTAAACCATAGTTATGCAGGTAATTGTGAGAATTATGTAATGCCTGGGTTTTGCACATACGTCCTTGCACACGAGTCATCATTTAACACAGCTGCCATCTGAAAATGTGACCGCAGTGAATCTTCAGGTTTGTTACTGTTAAAAAATATTTCCTGGAGACTTACTATCACTTCACTTTTTCAAAATAAAATAAATAAATAAAAATCATGAAAGAGACAGACAGGTGAGCCTTTAAACTGGGGTCACAAATTCTGACGGCCGCCATCAGAATATGTGATCGGTGATGAGACTGGCTACAGGCAGGAGGTGGAACACCTGGAGGGTTGGTGCAGGAAAAACAACCTCTGCATCAACACTAAGAAGACAAAGGAGATGATTGTGGACTTCAGAAGGGGCAGACAAGTCGTCAATTTTATATATATAGCACTTTTTACAACACATGTCTCAAAGCAGCTTTACAAATTGTATGGGTCCAGATCCCTAATGAGCAAGCCAAAGGCGACAGTGGCAAAACTCAAGGAAAAACTCCCTAAGATGGCGGGGAAATAGGAAGAAACCTTGGGAGGACCAAGACTCAAAAGGGAACCCATCCTCCATTGGGCGGCCCGTTAGCACCAGTCCGTATTTGTGAACAAGAGGTGGTTCTACAGTTATAGCTTAAAGATCTTGTTCCCCGGCCAAGTAGTCACAGTCCCTTCGGTGCAGATGGTGCGCCTCAGGTAGGAGCCAGCAACAGCACGTCCCCTTACGGCAATGGTACATCCAACCCCGGCATCAGTACATCCACCGGCGAGCCAGACCATCTACCAGGTGCTTGTAGGTGCTTGCATGCAGTCGTCTTGGGTAGAAGCATGCAAAAAGATGGACAATACAGACTGAGTGTGAGGATGTCAATTTAACCACCATTGATTTAAATGTACATAGCTCATGTGCCAGTGATTAGCATGTAGCTCCGGCAGGCTAATCTATAGCAGCATAACTAAAGGGAGGGGTCCAGAGGTGACCATAGTCATGAGGGCTCACTGAGACATTGCTTTCCAGTCAAGTCAGTCATGGTGGATAACAGCATCAACATCTCAGATTACCAGAAATCTCACACCCACCCCCCTCTCCACGTCGGAGGATCTGCGGTGGAAGTGGTCTCCAGCTATAGGTATTTGGGTGTACACCTGAGCAACGACCTCAGCTGGAGCAACAACACTTCCAGTCTGGTCAGGAAGGCTCATCAGCGGCTCTACTTCCTCAGGCGAGCTGAGACGAGTTGGCCTGGGGAGCACTATCCTCATCTCTTCCTCCCACTGTACTACTTGAATGTCTAACTGATGTATGGGCCTGGATGAGTGAAAACATCCTAAGCCTAAACAGCACAAAATCTGGAGCCATACTGATTTCCTCACCTGCGACTACCAGGAAGCTCAGTAACATCCCCTTCTCTATTCTTGTTTCGGTTGGGAGATATCAGTCGGATCTGTGTGTGCTGTCCCATGGTGTCCCTCAGGGTTCAGTACTTGGCCCATTGCTGTTTATATTATAGCACAGGAATACATGGATACTCATGTCTCTATGATACTACCACACAAGAATGAATGAACATGCATATCTAAAATAGCAGAACACACAGGAATACAAGGGTATGCAGATATCTATGATAATACCACACAAGAATTAATGAACATATATTAATGAACAGAATAGTGGAACACACATGAATACATAGATATGCATGTGTTTATGATAAAGCAACCCAAGAATACATGGAGATGTATATCTAGAATATTGGAACACACAAGAATTGATAGGTATATGCATGAATGTGGGATGATTATACAATAAAGAAATTATGGTACCCGGCCTTCTTGGAGTCCTTGGAGGGGGTACTGGAAGGTGCCCCTTCTGGGGATTCCATTGTTCTGCTGGGGGACTTCAATGCTCACGTGGGCAATGACAGTGGGACCTGGAAGGGCGTGATTGGGAGGAACGGCCTCTCCGATCTGAACCCGAGTGGTGTTCTGTTGTTGGACTTCTGTGCTCGTCACAGTTTGTCAATAACGAACACCATGTTTGAGCACAGAGGTGTCCATAAGTGCACATGGCACCAGGACACCTTAGGTCGCAGTTCGATGATCGATTTTGTAATCGTATCGTCGAACTTGCGACCGTGTGTCTTGGACACTCGGGTAAAGAGAGGAGCTGAGCTGTCAACCGATCACCACCTAGTGGTGAGTTGGATCAGATGGCGGGCGAGGATGCCGGACAGACCTGGCAGACCCAAACGTATTGTGAGGGTTTGCTGGGAACGTCTGGCAGAGGAACCTGTCAGAAAGGTCTTTAACTCCCACATCCGACAAAGCTTTGACCGCATCCCGAGGGAGGCCGGAAACATTGAGTCTGAGTGGGCTTGGTTCCGTGCTTCTATTGTCAATGCAGCAGATCGGAGCTGTGGCCGCAAGGTTGTCGGTGCCTGTCGTGGCGGCAATCCCAGAACCCGGTGGTGGACACCTCGGGTAAGAGAGGCCGTCATGCTGAAGAAAGAGTCCTATCGGGCCTGGTTGGCCCGTGGGACTTTGGAGGCAGCAGACAGGTACAGGGGGGCCAAGCGGATCGCGGCTTTGACTGTCGCAGAGGCAAAAACTCGGGTGTGGGAAGAGTTCGGTGAGACCATGGAAAGCGACTTTCGATCGGCTCCGAGGAGGTTCTGGCAAACCGTCAGGCAACTCAGGAGGGGGAAAGCGTTTCCCGACCAACACTGTATACAGTGAGGCTGGGGATCTGCTGACCTCGACTGGGGATGTCATTAGGCGGTGGAAGGAATACTTCGAGGATCTTCTCAATCCCACCACCACGTCTTCCATAGAGGAAGCAGAACCAGAGGACTCGGGCGGGGGTTTGCCCATCACTAGGGCTGAGGTGACCAGGGTAGTTGTGAAACTCCTTGGAGCCAAGGCTCCGGGGGTGGATGAGATCCGTCCTGAGTTCCTTAAGGCTCTGGATGTTGTGGGACTGTCTTGGTTGACACGTCTTTGCAACATCGCGTGTACATCGGGGCAGTGCCTCTGGATTGGCAAACTGGGGTGGTGGTTCCCCTTTTTAAGAAAGGGGACCGGAGAGTGTGCTCCAACTATCGGGGGATCACACTTCTCAGCCTCCCGGTAAGGTCTATGCAGGGGTTCTGGAGAAGAGAGTCCGTTCGATAGTCGAATCTCAGTTACAAGAGGAACAATGTGGATTCCGGCCTGGTCGTGGAACACTGGACCAACTTTTCACCCTTGCGGGGGTCCTAGAGGGTGCATGGGAGTTTGCTCAACCAGTCCACATGTGCTTTGTGGATTTGGAAAAGGCATTCGACCGTGTCCCTCGGGGATTCCTGTGGGGGGTGCTCCTGGAGTATAAGGGTGCGGGGCCCGTTGCTACGGGCTATCCAGTCCCTGTACAAACGGAGCAGGAGTTTGGTTCGCATGGCCGGCAGTAAGTCAGACTGGTTTCGGTGGGAGTTGGACTCCGCCAAGGCTGCCCTTTGTCACCGATTCTGTTCATAACTTTTATGGACAGAATTTCTCGGCGTAGCCAAGTGGCGGAGGGGGTTCGGTTTGGTGGCCTCAGGATTCCACGCCTTCTCTTTGCAGATGATGTGGTCCTGTTGGCATCGGGCCGAGACCTACAGCTCTCGCTGGATCAGTTTGCAGCCGAGTGCGAGACGGCTGGGATGAGAGTCAGCACCTCTAAAACTGAGACCATGGTACTCAGTCGGACAAGGGTGGAGTGCCCTCTCTGGGTCGGGAGTGAGTTCTTGCCTCAAGTGGAGGAGTTTAAGTATCTCGGGTTCTTGTTCACGAGTGAGGGAAGGATGGAACGAGAGATTGACAGGCGGATCGGTGCTGCGGCTGCAGTATTGCGGTCGCTGTACCGGACCGTTGTGGTGAAGAGAGAGCTGAGCCAAAAGGCAAAGCTCTCAATTTACTGGTCAATCTACGTTCCGACTCTTACCTATGGTCACGAGCTTTGGGTAGTGACCGAAAGAATGAGATCGCGAATACAAGCGGCCGAAATGAGTTTTTTTCTCGCAGGGTGTCTGGGCTCTCCCTTAGAGATAAGGTACGGAGCACAGTCATCCGGGAGGGGCTCAGAGTAGAGTCGCTGCTCCTCCACGTAGAGAGGAGCCAGCTGAGGTGGTTCGGGCATCTGGTTCGGATGCCACCTGGGCGCCTGCCTAGGGAGGCGCTCTGGGCATGTCCAACTGGGAGGAGGCCCGGGGAAGACCCAGGACACGCTGGAGAGATTATATCTCTCGGCTGTCCTGGGAACGCCTTGGTATCCCCCCAGAAGAGCTGGAAGAGGTGGCTGGGGAGAGGGAAACCTGGGCCTCTTTGCTTAGGCTACTGCCCCCGCAACCCGGACCCGGATAAGCGGAAGACAATGGATGGATGGATGGATGGAAATTATGGTGAAATGAATTAATAGATGAGGAATCCTAAGTCATGCCTTTACATCAGTCACAGATCACTTAATGTTTGAATGTTATAGGCACAGGATTCAGCTTGTGCATGATCTTCAGTTCAGAGTTCTTAATGAGCTGGTAAAATGGACACTGGGTTTTTGAGGATAATGATCCTTGCCTTGATTGGAAGGCTGTCGAGTTTGGTGTCTTTGGACTGCTCTCGCTGAGTTACTTACTCTAGGCTAGATTTTGATCCAGTGTTCGTTAAGTTTAACAAGGAATATCCAACAGATGGCAAATTGGGGCTGAAACCTCGGGGAATCAGATAAGGCCATCTGGGGTGCCAACACTGCTCTCAGTCTGAATATTGCGTGGCCAAAAGCCACACGCTGAAGGCCACAGATGATAATGAAGGAGACTGTATGCTGAAAGAACAACAGACAGACTTCTCCATGGTAACGAGTGCCCTTGCAGACGTGCGCAGAGCGAACACACCATGCCAAGGTAATGTGGCCTGTGCACTTGCCATACTCCAAAAGCAGATTTTGGAAGGTGGAGCACAAGGCCGTTAACGTACCACATGATAAAAGATGCCACAGGCACATACCCACTACCTACAGGCATGCAGAACCTGCTCGCTTATGGACATCAGCTAAGGTCCCGACAACCACCCGCTGATGTGACAGAAGGCACTCAAGCAGTTTATCATAATTTAGGGAAAATAGACATACCACAGAGGCGGGGGGACACATGCTTGTGCTCACATCAACCTAATGGCACCGTTGTGGGAATTTCAGTGTCAGACTACACTCCTTATGGACAGTGTTCCAGAATAAATGTGCAGTAACGTAAGAAAATGAAACCACTGTCTTTCCATGCAATGTGTCCCTAGGAACCTCAGCCGGTTATATGTGGGCATGCGGACGGCACGCCTACCATCATCTCCCACAGAGGTGGAAAGGGTGCTGCTACCCAGCAATGGTGGCACCCACCTTTCATCTGATGATGGACAGGCCACCAGAACGCATGGGTGACACACATCAGAAGAGACTGACACACTTGGAGGAAGATGAGCATGAAGCCCTATGGGTGTGGATGAGACCTAAACGTCTTCCTCGTGGGCTAAATTGTATCATTGCTGCTGTGTTGTATATTCCACCTCACTCTTCAACATCTGCCAAATCTGACTCGTTGATTACAATGTATCTTGACCGCTGTCTTGGGAACATTGAATGTAAATTTCAAAATGCTGCAATTGTCATCCTTGGGGACACAAACAGGTATAAGTCTGATACCATCTGTGTGAGACATGGATTGAAACAAGTTGTGACTGGTGCGACAAGAATGACCAGCCAACTTGATGCAATTTTACCAACATCCCTTCCATGTATGAACTTCCTGTGCATTTGCCCCCTGTTGGAACTTCTGATCATCAAACTATCATGTGGAATGCTGGTGAATGGCCCGCTCAGCCTATGCAGTCCATTATATGTCGGAAACGTACACCTGAGGCAATGAGGCAGTTAGGCCTTCTCATGAACACTACTGATTTTTCCCCCATTTTTGAGGCTGCTGACCCAGAGGTTAAGGTTTCAGCCTTTACCTCAATGATTGGGTCCATTTTGGATAAGGCTGCTCCATTAAAGAAAATGTCAATTACGAATAAGGACAAGCCGTGGATGACTGTGCAAATTAAACATCTGATAAAAGAAAGACAGCGTGAGTTCTGCTCTGGAAACAAAGCCGCCTATAGACGTCTACAATCAGCTATTGTCAAAAAGATCAAGACAGCAAAGCAGGAATACTACAAGAACGAGGTAGAGGAACTGCAGTGTTCAAGTTCAAAACAGTGGTTCAAGTCCATTACAGCATTAATGGGAATGGACAATTGTAAGCAAGCAATAACAGCACAAGATCCTGAGACTTTGCAGCAGGAATGTGATACTTTGGTTAAGCACTTTCCTTCAGTGTGGGACCAAGTGATTCATACTACTCCCTCTGAGGATGATGTCTCTCACAAACTCCTGAACGGGGTTATCCCATCTCTGAGCATCGGTCAGGTTAAAGCTAGACTCCGCGGAGTTGATGGGGGGAAGTCTGCAGGTCCAGACTGTATACCTTCTTGGGTTTTAAAGACCTTTTATGAAGAACTGGCACCTGTATTGTGTGATGTTTTTAATACATGTATCCAGCACAGTACATTTCCAAAGCCCTGGAAGGAGGCGCTGGTTAAAGCTGTTCCTAAAAAAGCAAGGCCTAGTTTCCCAGTTGACTATCGTCAAATATCTTTAGTGAGCTGTGTGGGCAAAGTGTATGAAGGTATCCTAAGAGATGTCCTTCTGGAGGACACAGCTTCCAAAATTGCCTCTTCTCAGCATGGTTTTATGTCAAAAAGATCAACTGTGACTGCCCTGATTCAGATATTGCAAAGCTGGCATGAAGCACTTAACAATCAACCCAAGATGGATGTTCATGCAGTGTTTGTTGATTTTTCACGAGCATTTGATACAATCAACCACTATCAATTGCTTCATACACTGGCTAATATGTCCATCAGGCATCCCCTCTGGCTCACTATGAGGAGTTATCTGAGTGACAGAGTGCAGAGGGTGCAGTGGGGTCCCTGTGTATCTGACCCCTGGGCAATTCCTGCTGGTGTCCCGCAAGGGGGACTATTATCTCCATTGCTCTTCGTCATTTGTATCAATAGCCTGGATTCTTGCCTGCCTACTTCTCTTATCCCAGTAAAATATGCAGATGATCTTACAATCACAGAGTTCCTAATGGGGTCTCTGCCAGGCTTGACTCAGAAAGCCCTGGATTCTGTGGCTGACTGGGGTCAGGAGTTTTCACTAATTATGAATGGTGCTAAGACAATGGATATGGTAATTAGTGCTAGGCGTCAGGATAACATTCCCTCTCCACCTTGCCTGATTATCTCTGGGCAAAACATCAGTAGAGTCTCCACCTTTAAACTGCTTGGAGTCCAGATATCATCTGACTTATCGTGGATGCCCATATTTACTATTTGATTGTAAAGGTTAGACCTAGGATCTATTATCTTGGGGTTGCCAAAAGAGCTGGTCTACCATGTGAAGTCCTAAAACAAATATACTTGACCTTTATACGCCCAATCCTTGAGTACGCTAGCCCAGTCTGGGGAGGACTGACAAAAAAACTCTCAGAGGAATTGGAAAGGGTTCAAAAAACGATGTTGTAGGATTATCGGGGTCCCTTCGTCATCTCTTCCGTCTCTTAGTGCAAGACGTGATGAGGCCACCCTGAGACTCTTCACTGACATACTCAAGGACAAATCTGCTCCTCTAAGAGGCTTCCTGCCTACAGCCTCTACCTCCGCTTACTCATTGTGCCGGCAGCGGGAATATGTAGTACCCATGAGCAGAACTAAAAGACATGAACTCTCTTTTATTCCTCTTGCTCTTAAATTGTTTCTTAAGTAATTTATTTATTTTATGATAACTGTTTATGATTAAGTTAGTAGTTTATGTTTAAACGTTGATTGTTGTATGTTTGACACATTTCAGGCCTCGCTGTTTAGAAACTGTGTTTTTATACTGGTGCGTTCTGCCTTGTCAAATTGAATAAATCTTATCTTATCTTATCAGAGGCGCAAACGGTCAACGTTTGTGAGCCAAGCACAAATGCCGGTATGGTATCAGGGGAACCATCTCTGGGATCCATGGACAGATCCGTGGAGAGCCACTGGAATGTCTCTTGGGTTTCCAGCAGGGGTAGCTGCCCTAATTAATAAGGTCAACGGACTGGCATGGCAAGTACTTTCCTTAGCTAATGAGACTGAATTGGCTGTGCAGATGATGAACGATGAAATAAAGGCATTCCGAACAGCGGTGATTCAGCACCAGATGGGTCTGGATATTCTGCTTGCAGAGAAAGGGGGGTTATGTAAGGTGCTAGACGTGTCGTGTTGCTTCTACATACCAGATCTACATGATAACATCTCTGATGTTATAGAACACATGAAGCAAGCAGTTTCTACCCCACCAACAGCAGAGGAAGGGTTGTGGAAGATTTGGAGAAACATAGTTGCAAACTGGGGAACCTGGCTGATGACTGTGTGCACTCCTGTACTCATAATAATATTGCTGATATTATTTTGTGTGCCGTGTCTTCTGTCTCTTCTGAGAGGTTGTATCTTGCAGGCTGTAGGTGCGGTGCTTAAACCCAAGAACCTCACAATGGTGACAGATGCCGAAGATGACAACCTGCCAAAATGATCTGATGTTGATTCATTTAAATTCTCCGATGTTGATTCAGTTCACTAAATCCTTTAGAAAGATGATGACATTTTCTTTAGTATTGATGTTAAGTATTAATCACTGGATATTGTTTTTGTTTTAAATTATTTTGGTTGGAGTTCCTCAGGGAGGCTGCCTACGGCAGAGGAGCCGTGAGAGAATTTTCCCATCTTGATGGATGTGACGGTATCATGAATGATAGCTGCCAGATGGGTTTTTCGCTCTCACACTCTACCTTTTAAGTTTTCTTGTTTTCCATAGTACCTTCTGTTAAAATGCAATGTGGATGACCATGCATAGACTTCCGGTAGTGATGCTACGATTTAAAGCACGTATGGGAGTAATCGGTAGTTTGTAATTTGTCCTTAAAGGACAAAAACGGGGGAATGTGAGTGAAAATCTAACATTTTCCCTTATTATATGCTTTAGTATATCTATACTTCAGCATTCCTGAGTGTTCTTTACCTTACATACACGTAAATCACATTAGTAATGTATAATTTCAGTCACTCTTGTACTTATGGGCAGTAGGCCTGAATCAAGAATGCTTTGGCTACGTAGCTATCCTTGCCTTCCTGGCGCCTCGGGTGTTTTCGAGAAGCCAATGTTCCTAGGATGGCCTCGCTCTTATCCACTCACGGGATGGACCCCTGACGTCCGAACAGGAGCGCAGGCGTGCAAGGGGAGAGGCCAGCGTGTGCATGTCAAATCATGTGTGGATTATGTCCTGTTTATCCAATCATATTCGTTTTAGCAGCATCCCTGGTTTTTAGCAGAGAATGCACCTCTGCGTTCAGCCAGGGTTTCCGGTTCGGGTGGCAAGTCACAGTCTTAGTAGTGGTGACATCCTCCACACACTTGCTGATGTACCCCAGCACAGCGGATGAGTAGTCCTCCAGATCCAGCTCTCCCTCATTCTCAGCAGCCTCCCTGAAGACCTGCCAGTCTGTGCAGCTGAAGTAGTCTTGCAGCACTGCATCTGTGTCATTGGGCCACAGTGATGGTCTTCTGTGTGGGACTGGAGCGTTGCAGTGGGGGATGGTATTTAGGAACCATAATGACAGAGATGTGGTCGGAGAGTCCGAGGTGGGGCGCAGGGTATGGCTCTGTAAGCGTCTTTCTGGTTGGTGTAGACACAGTCAAGGGTGTTGCTCCCCCGCGTCGGGATGTTCACGTGCTGGTGGAACCTCGGCAAGGTGTTGATCAGGTTTACGTGGTTAAAATCCCCGGCCACCACATAAAACGCCGCCGGATGCTTGTGCTGTAGTGAGCTAATGTTGTCGTGTAGCTCTTTCAGCGTAATGTTAGCATTAGCATCCGGCGCTATGTACACAGCAATGATGAACACCGTTGTGAACTCGCGAGGCAGATAGTGTGGCCGACACTTCACCGTCAGCTGTTCTGATGCTTCAGAACAGTGACTACTTATGACCACACAGTTCGTGCACCAACCTTTGTTGACGAACACACACACGCCGCCCACTCGTGATTTCCCAGAGCGCTGGTCACGGTCCGCCCGGAAGAGCTGCAGTCCGGCGAGCTGGAAGGCTGAGTCTGGCATGCTGTCGTTTAGCCAGGTTTCCTTGAGACAAAGCACAGAACAGTTCCTCATCTCCTTGGAAACACTAATCCTCAGCCGCAGAAGGTCCATCTTGTTGTCCAGAGAGCGGACGTTGGCCAGGAACGTTGGGGGTCGTCTAGCATTAGCTTTTAGCCGCGCTAGCACCCCCGAGCGTTTGCCCCGTTTCTGCTTCCGCATGCATCGTTTCCTCTTGGCCTTTGTCCCCCGACCTCTGCCCCGCCAAGCCGGTGTCCGTAGGAGCCTGCCTAGCATAGCTCGTAGACTATTTACCATGGTCACACTTTTTCCGTCCAGACAATCCTTTAGCTGTAAGAGTTTTGTTCTGTTATAACTCACATGCTTATAGCACATGAGTTCAGGCTCAGAGTCGACATCACAACCATTAAAAACACTAAAAACAGGGTTTTCGCCAGGAGCGTGAGAAGCCGCTGCACTACTGCGCACCGCCATCTTGAACACTTTTCGCTTTTCTATTTGGTTTCCTATTTTTATCTTTATTTACTTATGCATAAATAAGGGCAAATCTTTAATTATCCACCACAGCAAATTGCGTAGCATTATCTATATCCAAAGAAAGACACACTGATTCGTGGGTGTTGAATGTTTTTAATAAAATGTACCAAAGTTTGGTTGTTACCGTAGCACTCTTGATGCTAGGGGGATCGATTGCCTTTCATGCTCAGAATTACGAGAACACTTTACATGTACAGTATTTTAATTCTCAGGCCTGGAGCACTAACATATTTGCTATACAGAAGTTCACCTCTGACCATGGGACTTCGCAGTAATACTTTGTTCCTCGTCATTACTGACAACCTTACATCGTATACATCTTACGGACAACCTGACTTCTTTCCTTTTTAATACGATTTTTGCTAAATATTCACCAATTATGTATAATTATTGTTATTCTCAGTCACTACAACCTGGCTCTCTCAAGGAATAGTTATGAGTGCTCAGAGAGTGTCAGTGAAAGCAACACACGCACGTAAATTGGGTACTTCACCAAAGCACTATAGTTTATTTCTCATGATCTCAGTCTTTATATACCTTGAGGGACTGCAGGTCATGTACACAGTCACACCATTTACGGACTCAAGATTACACCAATATATACGTTACTATCAGTAATGCCTGCCTAAGCACAGCATAAATTCTGCACTCTTGTGGAAACTGCTCCTGTCTGGAACATGTGTTCGTGTCTACAAAAATAATGTCTTATACCAGAAAGCAGCAACTCAGCACTTTTCCGTAACATTATCTAGACTAGAGTGCTCAATGAACTAAGGTAAAATCACATCTTATAACTTATAATTAATGTCTTTTTTATTTTGGTGACATATGGATGTAAGCTATTTCACATAAGGCACATGTCTCTATGTTCAAGAAGGGTTAGTTTAACCCCTTTGTGCGACGGCCATTTTGAGTCAATTTCTAAACAATTTGTACTAATACACTTCAACACTAATTATCTCAAGGTGTACATATATCAAAATAATAATTCAGGATTCAAATTGAAGTAGACAGTTGAGCCAACATATTGATTCACTTCCAGGCTTACATTTCCATAATTTTGGCTCCATGAGAGCCTCTAAAACAGAAAAAAGTCAAAAAAACAAAAAACGGTTTTGATTTTGGGGATTTAAAGTGTGTAAATGTACACTGGTGATATAAAATCGGTCATGCTCTACTTTTTCTGATTCAACAGGGTGTTGTCTGACAAAATAAACAATATTGAGCATATACATGGAAGTTCTGAAGAGCTACACAGTATTTTCCACAAGGTGTCCAAGGCCTCGCCAAAGTGCCACGCCTTTATCC
Organism: Brachyhypopomus occidentalis; assembly: GCA_020368025.1. Classification (NCBI taxonomy): domain Eukaryota; kingdom Metazoa; phylum Chordata; class Actinopteri; order Gymnotiformes; family Hypopomidae; genus Brachyhypopomus; species Brachyhypopomus occidentalis. Next base: position 135,266 of record JAGXOD010001406.1, read on the forward strand.
AAACATGCCACACCCTTATCCAAGACGTCGGCCACTATTCAAGAGTATGCAACATTTTTTTTTACTAAAACAAAAGTTCTAATACTTCTAATGTTCTAATACTGCTTATATTCTAATATTTAGTATACATTCTTATTCACAACGGTTTATTCATACTCACAAACGCAACTGCGTCCTTTGTAGTTCTTCTTAGCTAACTTCCGGTTTAGCATTCTACCCAAACAATTCGGCAAACTCCAGCTAAACTAAACATTTTCTTTTTCTATGCTGTCCAAACGTATATGCAATCAAATTATTCACTAACAAAATAATGTACGATTGCTTCAGTTTCGCCAAACAGAGTCGATTGCGTGTGCTTTGGAGAGTTTATGTTAGATTAGCTTAGCCTAGCTTTGGTCAGCATGTTTACAACCGAAATGTCTTGATATGTTGCGCATAAAGTTCCCAAAGACAAGCAATCACGAATCACGGCAAGTGAGGTGCTTTGAATGAGCTATTGGCTAGAACAGCTATCAATCACTTCGAAGGCGTCAGCTTGTCGCTTTTGCAGTTACTGGATAGCCCCCCCGTCTCCCTTCCCCCTTTACACCTCGCCAGGCAGAGGTGTGAAAGACGGTCATTCAAAACCACCACCACCCTCCAGACCAATAAAAACTATGCAATTCAAAAGTAAACAGATGTAGCTTTGCAATTGGAGAGCAGACTACTTAAAACAACGATCCAATGTCACTGATAGGTCGATAATTTTTTTTGTTCTCAGCAAAGGAAAGGATTACGCGTTTGTATAAGATGTGACCAAGCAAATAAAGGTATTTACCAACATTCCGTACGCTGTTTGAAAGTGTGACACTGATGCTTTGATAGTAAATGAATTTTAGGTGACAAAACATGAAGTCATCTTACTTCGTAGACTTTTTAAAAGGACAATTTAAAGGGCGAGTAAAGTTGCATGTGTAAACCACATGGTGAAAACACGGTGTGTTCAGAATGGGATTTGCATCTGTTCTCCCCTGGGCTCAGAAGTGTTGATTACTGTAGCTCTTCTGATCAGTCACGCAGGTGATTGGCGGCTCACGGGGCCCCCGGGCCCCTCAGGGCATCAGGTTGGCGGCAGCTGTGTGCGGGAGTGGCACATACACACGAGACCTCTCCAGCTCGGAGACGTTGATGTGTTCTTCTCCCAGCATCCCTAGCAGCTGAGTCAACTTCATATATGAGTTTCACGTTGCGGGTTCCCAGAAGGAGGAAGCTTCAGTACAAATCAAATAGCTGCATTAAAAATATGCTTAGAGAGGGAGCAAGTTAAAGGGTTAAAAGTACATTGGGAAGCTTTTGATATGTGGAGCAGCGAAGCAGAGAAACGGGCATACAAGTCACAATTGCAAATGAAAAGTGACACTCAAAAAGAATTTCAAGCTGTCCAGTTTTCTAAGTCTCTTACAGATCCAGACCTGGACGGATGTCCCAGACGACCCCGACCCGTCAACAACGAACTGAGAGAATCAGCAGCCTCGGCCCCCCACCTGAGTCTGACGACCAACATATCCATCTTCACCGGAAAGGCATCCCGAAGTGCTGTTGCTAAATCCTGTAGCATTTGTCGATATGGAGCGTTGCTCTCATGTGTCCAGGTTATGTCGGGTAGCCGGCAACCCTCCGCCGGCCAATTCACCTGAAGTTTTGCCATTCCCACCCTCAGCTTCAAACTTAAGAGTCGTCACAGTTCGGGTGACATTGGCCTGAACTCTCGGCAGAACGTTTCCAACTCGGCTGCGAACCTTCATCCCCCAATGTCCCCCAATGATGTGTCTTGCCAGCTCCTGTAACTCCGCCATAGTCCATGTTCTCATGACCAGCATAAGTTCGTTCTGCCCTGCTACTTCCACCATTGGACAGGTCACGTGTTGGGGAGTTGTGTCTGATTCACTCACCCAGTCCATCGGAGGTGGAGGCAGGGGCTGTACGTCGACGGGAGATGGGGGGGTGGCTGCGTCTGGCTCATGGTTCGCTCTAGGATTCTCTCCATGGCCTGTGCAGCTACCTGTGCTGCTATTTCTGCTGTGGTTTCCAAGTTCCAATACACCCTGATTCTCAGTTTTGGTTTGCTTTTGAGTTCAATGGTCTACCATACACATTCACTCGCTTATGCCAAGGTTATTGCGAGTCCCCAACAATATACAACGAAGCACTGCGCTGCAGTTTGCAATCATTAGAAATAACTCCAGGAACAGTTTTAATCCAATATGTTGATGATTGTTTACTTTGTGCACCGACAAAAGACCAATGTACACAGGACACGATTACACTGCTAAAGCATCTAGCAGCCGAGGGGCACAGGGCCAACAGATCCAAACTACAGTTTGTGCCAAACGAAGTAAAATTTCTGGACCATTTGATTTCTAGCGAGGGGAAAAGACTAGAGAGCAGTCAAGTTGCTACTATTCAAAACATTCCGAAGCCCAAAAACCAAAAAGCAATTAATGTCATTTTTAAGAATGTGTTCCTATTGCAGGGCATTTATTTGTGACTATGCATGCCTCGAGGCCCCACTGAGCGCCATAGCTCACGGGAAAGGCTTACTAGCCCACAGTGCACTTACTTGGACACAAGAAGCTGAACAGGCCTTTGAACAGCTAAAAAGAGCATTACAGCAAACCCCGACATTGGGATTGCCTAATCCGGATCTCTCATTTGTGCAGACAGCAGATAAGAAACAAGGTTGTATGACGTCAGTATTGTTACAACCACACGGGGGGAAGCTGCGTCTAGTAGCTTACTATTAAGCCAAATTAGATCCCGTGGCAGCTGGACTTCCCCTTTGTCTCAGAGCGGTGGCTGCTGCCAAAAAGGCAGTAAATGCATCACGTGATGTTGTAGGTTACAGTAACCTCACACTTCTCGTCCCACATGCAGTATCTCAGTTGCTGCTGGAGCAGAAAACTGCACACATGACAGCAGCCCGCTGGCTGAGGTATCACACTGTTTTACTAGAAATGCCAAACATTACAGTTAAACGCTGTACAGTTCTAAACCCTGCAACTCTTCTGCCGACAGAACAGGATGGTGACCCACACTGTTGTGTGGCGGCAGTAGCTGAAATTTGTTCTCCCCGACCTGACCTTAGGGAAATTCCCTTAGATAATCCAGACTTGGAGCTGTTTGTGGACGGATCGGCATCGCGAGACACAGCAACAGGGAAGAATTGTGTGGGGTATGCAGTTGTTTCACAACATGCCACAATCAAATCAGAACCACTACCAGAGCATTACTCAGCACAGGCAGCCGAACTGGTTGAGCTAACTGAAGCATGCAGAGTGGCACAAGGCAAAACTGTCACGATTTACACGGACAGCAGGTATGCCTTTGCATGATTTTGGAGCCATTTGGAAACATCGGGGGTTTATCACCTCTTCATGCAAGGTGATCACTCATCACAAATTAATTGCTGAACTTCTAAATGCCATCCTCCTCCCGAAACAAATAGCGGTGTGTACATGTGAAGCGCATACCAACAACAAAGATTCTGTTTCTCTGGATAATGAACGTGCAGACACGGCAGCGAGGCAGGCTGCCAAACAGACACTAAACCTTGTTTGTGTTAAATGTGATAACTATGACTGTTCTGCAGCAGACCTTGCAGGGCTACAAACCACAGCAGAGGCAGCTGAAGTGGCAGCATGGAAACGGGCAGGGGGCCACCAAGAAAGATGGTACTTGGGTGGGGCCGAACAACAAGCCATGTCTCCCCTGCAGCATGTTTTCTCTCTATGCGAAATTGACACATGGAAGAGACCATGTGTCAAAGGTGGGAATGCAGAACATAATAGAACAACACTGGTTCACAAAAGGGTTCACAAACTACTCCCAAATATTTTGTGAATGGTACATTATATGTGCCACAAATAACATAGGGAGGGAAAAGAAAGTACCACAGAGCACCTACCCAGCGACCGACCTTCCCTTTCAACACTTACAAATGGATTTCATTGAATTAAGCCCGGCTGAGGGGAAGAAGTACTGTCTAATAATCGTAGACATGTTCTCCAAATGGATTGAGGCCTTCCCCATGGCTTAACAGGATGCCTCAGCAGTAGCAAAAGCCCTTCTCACTGAAATTATTCCCAGATGGGGAATACCTGAGAGAATAGGCAGTGATAATGGGACCCCTTTCGTGAATAAAGCCCTAACCTTGGTGAGTGAACACATTGTGCCTACCATCCAGCGAGTGGTGGAGCGGTAGAGAGAGAAAATGGCACAATTAAAAATAAACTGGCCAAATGCTGTGCTGAGACCGGCTTATCATGGGTAAAAGCACTGCCCCTGGTTTTGTTTTACATGAGGACAAGGGTGAGGGAAAGAACAGGCCTTAGCCCTTTTGAAATTTTATTTGGCAGACCACCAAACACAGGCATCGGGAGAGAGCGACCATCAGTACCTACCACAAGCGAGTGCAATGATACGATGCTGAATTATTGTGTGAACCTGTCGTCCACTTTATCACAAGTTCACAGGTCGGTGAAAGAGGCCCTGCCGAGGACGTTGGAGGGTGTACAGCACGACCTGAAACCAGGAGACTGGGTGGTTGTGAAAGACTTCAGGAGGAAGAGCTGGAGGGCACAGCGGTGGAGAGGCCCATTCCAAATCCTCTTGACGACCTCGACGGCAATAAAAGTGGCAGAGAGGGCAGCGTGGATACACGCCAGCCACTGCAAAAGGGTTCCAGAGCCAGAGCAACCGAACCCACGAGTGTAGGGCCGGTACAAGGAGGGTGTTCGGCGCCTCAGCTAAGTGGGAGGAGTGCAGATTGGGCGTGCCCACACTCCAAGCACAACGACTGTCAAGAAAGGTTAACGCTCACCCACCAATCATACCGAACCCCTGAAACACTCGGTCAGGCGTAAGTAAGGATGAAAGCGGTGTTACCATTAATCCTGTGGGGCGTGATAGCCTCCTGGAAATGGTACGAGCTCCCAAAACAACAGTAGATATCTTGAAGGACACTTCGACGTTGGAGGTCGAAGGGCCGTGTTGGATCTGTCAAGCTCTCTCTTGGAGATGGAGCATAGTTCCATTGACACATCACATGTTGGAGAATGTCACAGGTATGCATGAACCGCCTGCAGGCATGAAAAATCTGCTTGCGTACGGCCATCAGCTCAGGATCAGGGCTCCCCGCAAAGATGTAGCTGCAGGAACGCGGAACATTTACCACAACTTGGGGAAAATACCACAACGTCGGGGCGACACGTGTCTCTGTAGCCAATGAAACGGAACTAGCATTGCAAATAGTGAGTGATGAGCTGAAGGCACTCAGAACATCCATCATTCAGCACCAGATGGGGCTGGACATCCTATTTGCTAAAGAAGGGGGACTGTGTAAGGTTTTGGATGTCTCCTGCTGCTTTTACATACCAGACTCTCATGAAAATATCTCTGACATAATAGAGCATATGAAACGGGCAGTCTCTGCCCCGCCTGAGACAGGGTCAGGCCCTTTGGTGATCTGGCAGGGTATTTGGAGAAACTGGGGAACTTGGCTGGTCACAGTATGCACCCCTATACTTGTAGGCGCCATCTTGTTATTTGTTTGCGTGCCTTGTCTCCTGACTCTTGTGAGGGTTGGGGTGGCACGCGCTGTCAGGTCTCTCTACAGAACCAAGGAGCTCCACCACCAGTGACCAGTGTGACGGAGGACTGTGGTCAAGATCCACAGAACCAGACGATGATGGATGCGGATTGTGATTTCTTCATTTTTCAGCACCTGGATGATACTGTGTTATAAATCAACAGTTTCGATGTACCCTCTGTAATGACGTTACGACTGAAATCCTGAATGGAATGGTCTGTAATCGATGTCGTTGTCCAGGAAAGACAAAAGGGGGGTTGTGTGGCGGAACAATTCATATTTTGTCTTTCTGTCGTCAGATTCATTAATATGCATTGATCACACGTAGTATTAAGTAGACTGGAAATCACTTTATTACGATATATTAAACATATGTTAGGCCTAGGAGTTGTTGATCACTGTATGCTTTGTGGGCCTGTAGGTTCTCTCTCTCTCTCTCTCCCTCTCTACCTTTTCTTAGTAATAAATGGTGTGACACTCCTCGTGAGTTGAAGGCAGACAATTCTGAAGGTCTCGGGCCTGTAGATAAGGATGGGCTGCGTCAGAAGAGCAGCGAATCTGGCGGGCCTGGCGGACCGGAGGAACAAGGAGGCCTTGGCTTGGGGACTCTGGCAGGGGAGGGGTGATGGGGTGATACCTCACCCCATCACCTCACCTCACGTGGGCCACCTATGAGGCCTAGCATGCTTAACTCGTGTCACGGAAGTATGATGCAATCATGTAGCCGGAAGTATTAGGTAATCATGTAGCAAAATAGTATAATTTTCTATATTCTCTATCTTTGTCTTTAATAAACCTTGTACTTTACTTTGACACCATACCCAAATGTGTTTGACTGTTCTTGCTCACCATTAAGGTTCAAATTTCCACAACAATAGCTAGCTAGGGGACTTAATTAATAAAGCTCTTAAAATGTAGCTAGCTAGCTATGTTTAAAGAGTTTTACTATTTAAGTTCTGTTCAACTTAATGAGAAACTGTATAACACAACTGTGTAAAATATTTCCTCCAGAAACACTTCCGTTGTGGGCCACTTCTGTTGTGTGGCTGGATTTGCAGTGTTTCTGAATTTGCAGCGCGTTTCCCAAATGTGTTGTCATTTTGATGCATTCGCTTTGCATCAATGCAGCGCGTTTTTCCTTTGCAATCGCTCTTCGATCCACAATTTGTTTGGAGTAACCATAAATAATTGAATATGCCATTGAATATGTTTCTTTTCCCAGGCCGCTCGAAGTATCTCCTCTTTCACTTAATTGCAAAGCAGGTTTATCATAACAGTAGCCTCGGTCGATCTCCCACCCTCTGGTCTCGTCTTGGTGGGCCAGTGGGAACATGGTGGGCCTGCTGTATCTCTAATGGCAAAACAAATGCTCCAACAAAACCAGAATCTCCTTCTGTAGAAACTGGATCATATCGTTTACATCTTTCAACTCCGATATTCCCAAAATCTTGATATTGCAGCGTCAACCTCTATTGTTAAAGTTATCAGTCTGGTCCCGTAGCTTCAGCATTTCATTCTGGATAATTGCTATGTGTTGTTCAGATGTGTGAGAGGTCTTTTCCAGCACCACAACCCGTCCTTCAGCCTCCTCCATATGGGAGCTTCTAGTGCTAATTTTCCCCTCAATATCCTCCACTGTAGCCTTAATTTCTTTTGTGTTGTGCTTGATGTTTTGTGTGGACACACGGGTCTTCATGTAGTTTGCTAACAAACTCATCCATTTTCTTGCTAGCTTTAACCTGTTGCGTCAAAGGCAAGTCTTTGAGGTGCTGAAGCTTTTGGGTTTCTAGAGTAGATATTGATATTTTGCATCACAGTGGCTAATGAACTTTTTTCAATCTTAACCACACTCTTTCATGACAAATATATACAGGGTAATTATCATTACTTTTATGTTTCTATGTGAGGTTTCAGGGAGCAACTCTCTTTGCTGACGCGAGCACACCTGATCCCTCAAGTTGAATGAACCGAAGTCTGAATCCCCAAAATGTTAATGTTAACCTTTCCATAAACAAACTTTAAACAGCCATTAGCAAACAACAGACTGCTAACCCAAACGCTGCTTTATTAGTTGCTGGTGATTTGAATCACTTAAGGACAGTGGTCCCTAAAGTCCACCATATGTTTCCTACAATAAAAGAGGAACCAATACTTTGAATCATGTTTACACATTTCTGGAGCTTACACTGTGACCCACCCTCCCCCACCTAAGACAGTCAGATCACCTTCCTTTGTTTCTCATCCCTAAGTACTCTCTACTCATCCAACATTTGAAACAATCAGCAACCACCATCAGTGTGTAGCCAGCAGGGATGAACTCTGTAATTCAGGACAGATTTCAACATATGGGCTGAATTACACAGGCACCTTGTGGCTCTCACACTGACATTGACACCTATGCCTCCTCCATGCTGGACTATATCAAAGCCACCATTGACAGTGTTACAACACAGAAACAGATCACCACAATCCCGGAATCAGAAGCCATGGATGAGCAAGGAGATCAGATCAGGTGACGCACAGGTGACGCACAGCTACAGCTTATCCAGGACAAACCTGAGGCGAAGCATCAAAAAGGCCAAGCACTACTACAAGCTAAACATACAGGAACACTTCTCTAACTCTGCCCCCCAACACGTGGCAGGGTATCCTGCCTCCCACATATACTGGACCCATATCAGTTTGCATATTGCAGCAATAGGAGCACAGAGGATGTAGTCTTCTTAGCGCATGTGCTCACATATCTGGACAATAATAACACAAACGCACAAATGCTAGTTGTTGATTTCAGCTCAGCATTCAACACCATAATCCCTGCCAAGTTAGTCACTAAACTTGGAACACCTCTCTCTGTTACTGTGTTAAGGACTTTATGTCTAACATGCCTCAGTATTCTATATACTACTTGGCTTGCTCATTAGGGATCTGGACCCATACAATTTGTAAAGCTGCTTTGAGACAACATGTGTTGTAAAAAGCGCTATATAAATAAAATTGACTTGACTTGACTTGACTACTCCACCACCATCTCACTCAGCTCAGGCATACCACAGGGCTGTGTGCCGAGCCCATTCCTCTTCTCCCTCTTCACCAATGAGTGCAAGTCTGTGCATGGATCCAATTACATCATTTAGTTTGCTGATGACGAGGGCGGCATGGTGGTAGTCGCCTCACAGCAAGGCGGTCTGGGTTGATGAGTTTGCATGTTCTCCCTGTGCCTGGAGAACTGCCCATGGTGTACCCTGCCTTCGCCCGGAGATGCTGGGATTGGCTCCAGCCCCCCGTGACCCGACTACGGGAATAAGCACGGATAATGGATGGATGGATGGATAGTTTGCTGATGACACCACAGTGATTGGCCTCATAAGCATCAATGATGAGACAGAGGAAGTACAGCACATGGTGTGCTGACAACAACCTACTCATTAACACTAGCAAAACTCAAAAGGAGCTCATGCTGGACTTCAGGAGTGACAGAGGACGCACTCATGACCCCATCCACATTGATGGGATGACTGTGGAACGTGTCTCCAGCTTCAAGTTCCTGGGGGTTCACATCTCAGAGTACCTGTCCTGGATCGCCAACTCCTGATCAGGCTGGGAACTGCTCTGCTGCAGATCTGACAACAGTCACGCTTTTTCAGCGACAGGGCCAGGGCCAAAAACAGTGTAGTGGACTCCACATCCAACCATTGAGGATGTTAGAGGAAACCCTGTATGCGTAGAAATCACAGTACCTCCTCCCACGCTGCCCATAGACTGTTTGACTTCTTACCCTCTGGCATGCGCTTTAGGAGCCTCAGGACCAAGTTAACTCTGTCCCCCAGTAATCCACCCACATCTCTCTCCTGGATAAAGACAGCACTATAATTTACTTCATAGCCATTGTACATACCTATTCTATATTATGGTTATATAAGATGTACATATCCATTCGTCCAGTATATCCATTGTACTTTGTATATTATGTTATATTACTATCTGTATATTATGATTAAAGCTCACCTATCTGTATATCATATTTATTGCACAATCAGTAATATATCAACTGTCAAGGTGATGCTCCCGGACCCCTTCCTTTGGGCATGTGTTTATGTCATCTAAGTCCATATGTGTAGTTCCTCGTCCACTATCGCTCTCTGAAGGGGAGGGGATGGACTGTGAGGAGGACAGTACGGCCAGGACCACCAGTATGCGGAGTGGCTGCTCCTCAGAGGTAGGAGGGAACAATAGCTTCAGCGCTATTTGTGTTAAGTGTGGAAATAAAACCGTCTATAAAACGAAGCTCGACTCCGCATCCTCGTCCTCTCGCTACCGTTACATCAACGGTATATTTTGTACATATCTCTTCCTTCATTCCATACATACATCATAATGTAGATACTGTACATCATGCACTTGCTGCTTATTGCACTTTTGGCTATATGCTAGACAACATTTCATTGTCATTGTGTAATGACAATAAATCTGAATTTAATATAATCTAATCCCCCCCTTTTAATGAACTAGGCTTTCTTTTGCCACACAGTATTGTTGTAGTGATATTCTTGATTTGCTGATATTGCTTGCTAGCTCTGCACCCTTTAGGTCTTCACAGGTACAGTAGTTAGCTCATGGTTCATATCAGTAACATTAATTACTTGTTACAATCAATTATCCAGTTGTACTAGGTAGTTTGCTGCAATTTGTCATTTTATGATTATGGGCTTGTGGACATTTAGATAGCAAAAGTGGTCAAACCAAAACATTTATCAATGTGAGAACACATTATATTTTATCTGTTAAGAGTTATAAACACCTTTTTTGAAAACCTGTATGTGTTTAGAAAATTTACACTTATTTTAACAAATACAATGAGAATTTGCACAGCATCGTAAGGCAGGACCTGTGAGCTTAAGTGTCAGGGTGACAGAGAGAATAAGGAACAGGTGAGTGCGATAGTGAGGGGGTATGTGATGATTGGTGATTGAGACTGAGGAAGGAGTTTAGGTGGTGAGATAGTGTGTGTGGGCGTCTCCCAAACAGAATGGGGCTGGCCTACCTTGACAATAAATTATGTAACAGATTTTGAAAATTGTCTGGTGTGTGTTTAGAAGATCAACCCACAAGGTGTTTATTTCAGGTAAATACATATTGACAGGTGGATTGTTAATTGTGTCAGTAATCTTGCTGATTTATTGTCTTTAATTTTTAACTGCATCTAAAATAGCCCTGGCCAATTTTTCTCCTTCTTTATGGATGAAGATAAAAGTTTTTTAAATACAAAGCTGTGTGTAACGGTACATCAAACACATACACACACCTACAGGCTCCCTTGGTACTGTCCACTGTGTTTGTGTTTGTTGTTGTTGCCACTCCCTTGTTAGCCTGCCTTCTGTTGTCTCTTGTTTCCTCTTCATTAATGTGTGTATGTAAACCTTGGTGTTTCGATCTTTATCAAACCTTCCGTTGTCGGTCTTTGTTATTCCCATGATGTGCATGTTAATAAATGTTATTTGCTGCATCGCTCTCTCAGCTTCCCCTCCCTCACACCTTGACACCCGATGCTTAAAGAAAAAGAGCATGTTGTGTTTGTCAAGCTTTCTTCCTTTTTTAAAATGTTGGTAATCAAAATTGTGTAATAGCCTGTACTTGCTGAACAGTACTATACATGTGATTGTTGTCAGCACACATGGTCAGAATGGTGAAACAACACTGGTTAAGCAGATGACCACAAAACTGAAATGATTTTTTTTACTCTTTGCATCCCCCCCCTCCATTACTACTCATGAACACTAAACAAGCTCCTAAGAGCTACCATGGCCAGAGGAGTTCAATTACAGTTTACTAATAGTTTACTAATATAACATTTGAGCAATGAGTTATGCTGTTTTTTAATAATTCTTACTTGCAAATTCTTTTCAATTTGTAAATGAGAGATGGGCACTGCAGTAAGTGACTCAAGTCAAAGTCGCACTTAAGTCACCTAGAAAAAGACTTCAAACTTGACTTGAAACCCATCCCTAATGAATCTCGATTCGACTCAGACTCTTTGTGTCTTTTTTTGTCACTGCATGTCTTCTCTTATTTTTGTATTATTTACAAGCTTTATGTATATATACAGAATAAAATATAAAATATCCTGTGCCAAGCCATGAGAGCTTAACATATGGCCCAGCCCACTCACTTAATTCTAGACCACAACCAGAATTCCACACAGTGTTCACAGGGATCATCAGACAGTGTTTAGTTGAATTAAGCCTACGGCACCTCCAGAAGACTCAACAGTGAGGTCTGGTGTCCTAGCCCCAATAAACTGCCCCTCACACACAAACCAAGCTCACTTTTAACCCAACCACATATAATGTACCTCTTTAAATGTAAACCCAAATTGGCCTCCTCAGCAACTTAGGCTCTGCCCACAACTCACTGACACTTAATGTGGACTCTAGATCCACATGGATTTTACTTACTAAACCACCAAGTGTTCCCCAACACTGCAGATAAATCACTAGCCTCCCTGGTAATTAAGATCATACCCAGCCTCACCGGCACCATTAATGAATGACCATTAATCAGTGACACCGGTTCCATTCTGTGCAACCATATTACACATTGATACAACACAACAACTCACTCACCTGCCCAGTCTCCCATGTACCTGAAACATCAAACACCTTAGCCATTCCATCTTTATAATGCATTTCCCCAAGCACCGACTAGCTGTTTCAGCTACTTCCAATAACTCCTTCACAGTTACGCAATGATTATTGCCTCTATAAGCAAATCCCCTAGCACCTATCTCTACCAGTCTTTACCATTTCAGGCCTCAGCATAGTTACAGCATAGACCCAATACACTGGGTCCTGTAGTTTTTTTTTAAATACATCTGCTACCAATTCCCAATCCTACATCTACTTCAGTAATTGTGACTTCATGAATCATTACTGCTAAACTACAATGAGATGGCAACTGGAGACACCAGTTTTAATTTACCTGGTAAACCTGATTTCTCATTGGTATTAATATATTTCATCAATTCCACAGCCCCACAACTTGCTTATTATCATTTAGTGCGCCACTATACCATTTACATAAACTCTTAACGGACATCTCCAGTATAGAAGATATATTAAAACAGGCCTTAGCCAGCTTTCTTCCAAACAAGCCTTATACAGCTTAGAAATCTTATCCAATACCTTGAGGAAACGAAATCCTTTCCATAAGAGCTTATGCGGTATCGACCAAAATGCATTAACCAAAACTAAGAAAACCACATATAGGTCCAGAGCCTCCTACTTTGCTGTCTGCATCTGATGCCAAATCATACTGCTCCAAACAATTGGTAAAGCCTGAAATCCCTGATTTTTGAATTTAAGTTACTCTTAAATAAATATGCAGCCAAAGAAACACTTACATACCACGTTAAGAATAGTTATAGGTAAAAATCTGTTCACTTCTTTTGGATAAAATGTTTTCTTATAGAATATGACTGTCATAATACCTCAGGTGTTCTATTATACAACAAATATAATACCCATAAGACCCTGGTGGGCTGCCATCCATTTGCACCCGTATTTTACCCACTGATGGAATATCTAAGGCTCCTTTGCCTTAACCTTATCGGAATACCAAAAAAAATCTAATTTTCCTCAATTCCTTTATTCCAACTTTAAACTTCCAAGATTTCACCTTACTAAATAAGGTATTCACAAAATTAAAAGAATTCCTGAAGAAGACCACCCTAGCACACTCCTTTTTTTGTTATTTTCCTCAAGACCTCTGCTCTCCTTTTTAAGTTTACTGTGCATCTAACATGTGCTTCATAACTCTTTAATATAATTTAAATGCATCATGAGCACTCATGAGCTTAATTTCTAGGGAAATTAATATTGCCTCTTATGGCATCACCTTGCATCACAAGTCTTCTATAGGTCTTTCTCTTTAAACAAACTGCTGACTTTCATATTGTGCACAACACACAACTCTAGAGTTGCTCAGAAGAAAAACAAGTATGTATTTTCTACTGAAGACCAAGCATCTTATTTGTGTGATAAAAAACAGAGCTGCCTCAGCAGTAGCTAGCAATATATAATCCTAATGAATAATGTACACTCAGATATTTCACAGAGCTTTGTTCCTATACCCAGTATGCCATATAAATGGATTATCCCCACGTGAGCAATATGGCAGCTGCATGTGGAGTTTATGAGAAAATGATGTCTGAAGCCAACACCAAAACTCTAGCAATGCTGCTGCCTATGTAAACAGAGGAAATGAAAGTAAAACAATGCCAAACCCTATCATTAGTAAATGCATGTAACTGGAATAATTAGCTCCAGCAAAGTGCTAGGTGAAATACTATAGTATCTACATAATGCTAGTTAAACTACTCAAGACAGAGCTTGTAAGAGTCAGTGTCAATCCAACTGGTTCTACAATAATAGCTGTGGCACTTAGCTTTTTCTTAGCTAGTTACAGTAGTTAATTACTGCATGCACTCAATATTGCATTTTTTGAGAAATTGTTTATAGGTGTAACTTAGCAGATCCCTCTCTAACATTAGTTGACTGCTGCTGGTATATTGGCACATTGCTGCCCCTGGTTTCTATTTCTGCTCATCTCTGCTATTTTGTGCTATTTTCTTTTACCTGTCTGTGGATTTTTCGTCAGGATGCTCCTCCAAGTCATTCTTCATATGCTCCTGGCTGCATTTGCTTTCCTCTTTCCTGATACTGGCAGATGGGCTGTTTTTAGGGGTATTCTCGCTAGCTTGCTGCAAGATATTCTGCTGGTGCCATGATTGATTGCCCGTCCTGACATAAATGGGTGTGGAGCCAGGACTGGGAGCCAGAATGCTATGCATTGGGCTGTTGCTCTTGCGAATTCCTCCTCTGTCCCGGGAGTGACTCTTGAGGCGGCTCTGGACTGGTGAGCTGTGATGGTCCGAGCCCTCTTGCTGAACATGGCCTCCATTTCCTGCTGATGGCTGGGAGGAATGACTAAACCAACGCCAACGAAGCCTAAGGATCTGTTTTACATCAAACTCTTTCTTTCCCGACAGAGACATCCTGTTTGACCTCAGTGTGATGCCCACAACTTATAGAATTCTGGCAGTAACAAGGAAATGAGCCTGTCTCAGCTTCAGTAGCTTTTCCTCCTTTGTCTTTGTTGCTGGTTGTGATCGTTGAGGGAACAGTCTGGAGCTTTTGTCTGAGCCTACCCCCCCAAACTCTGTCTGCTGCTCCCAGTGCTCAATTATAGCACATGCATGATACAGTCTGTCTCTATGTACCTCCTTCTGTTTCTTCTGTCATTCTGTGACTTGAACAGACAGAAAAAAAGCTGAAATGAAGATCACTTTCAGAAGCACAGTATCCAGCATCTGATAATGCAGGGATGGTACCAAAAGAAATGATGCAGAGGTCAAATTTTACTGAAGTAAATCACGCAGCATGGAAAGGAAAAGCAGCACAAGAGCTGTCTCTCTCGCTCCGCAAGCAGCATCCTCTTTGCACCGGCTTATATTCTGCCTGTCTTTTTATGTGCTCTCTCTCTCTCTTTCTCTCTCTCACTGTCTCTATCTCGCTTTAACACAGCAGACACACACACTCTCACACATATACATCCACTCAGACATACACATGCACTGCACAGTCCGCTGACTGCATAAGGTCCCATGGGAAACAGGCTTAGTCTCAATGCAGGAAGCCATGCAGAAAAACAATGACATTCAGTCTCAAGCCTTTGAGACAACTTGCAGAAGCTACAAGAGATATTTATTAACATTTAACCTTACAAAAATATTTTGTCATGCTAAGTAACTGCTTAATACTTCTCTGTATGTTCTGTTTTAATATTATTGTTTGACAAATCATCGTTCTTTAATTTTATTCATCATTTTATTAGCAATAAGGCAAATTATATAACACTTCTACTTAATCTGAGAAAAGAGAATATAATCAATTCAGAGTAGCTGTTAATGCTGTGTCTGAATATCAGTTCAGCTTTTTTGTTTTTCATGAGAATGTAACATGACATTTTTGTGACATCTGCGTGAAATGATAAAAATCATTGTTTCCTTTCTTGATGTTGACATGTTATTGTTTTAATCAGTGTGAAATTCAATAGATCAACTTTTGCATTTCTTTAAAGTTAGAACTGCACACATGGCTAATGGAAAAGAACAGTAGACAAAATGCAGTAGACAAAAAAATATATAACTTTTCACAGGAAATCAAGGTCAGAGGCTGTGCTTATCCCAAAACATTATTTTGACATGAATCAGTGATGTCAAATGAAACCAACATTAGCTCTATAATGTGCATAGAACAAGTATAAATGTGCAAATATATGTACCAGGCAACTAATTTTCCAAAATTGTTTATACAACAGTTACTGTTTTAGTCTATTTAACAGAACTTCCTGAATGTATCACACTTGTAGTATTTAGTATTTATCTGATCACCATTTTACTTTATATTGCAGCAGTTCATTTACCACATTTGTGATAATTCTTTGAATTTTTGATATGATTATATGTAAAATGTCATGGTACAGCCCTTTACCTCTCCCTCCGAGCGTATCTGTTTCTGTGTATGTCACAATCATACTTTAGATTTGATTTTGACGCTGGGTACCGACGTAGCTAATATAAATACATTTCCGCAAACCACAGCAATCTCCGATCACTACCTAATCTCATTCGAGCTACATCTTAACCTAAATACCCGCCAGTCTCCTCGGAATTGTTTAAAACGCTCGATAAATTCGTCAACCGCCACACAGTTTACTGAAACTCTCCCAGATTTAACGACTTTAGCCGACTCGCCAACAGATCCAGAGGAGTTAGACAGTTTAACCGACTGCTTAGAGAATACTTGTAGATCAGCTCTAGATATAGTAGCTCCATTCAAACATAAAAAGGTCAGACTTAAAAAGCTCGCCCCGTGGTACACCGACCAAACTCGTAATTTAAAACAAATAGCACGTAAATTAGAGCGGAACTGGCGCTCTACTAAGCTGGAAGTATTCCACTGTGCCTGGAAGAATAACCTTATTGAATACAAAGGGGCACTTACTAAAGCACGGTCAACATACCTAGCCTCACTGATCGAAAAAAAATAAAAATAATCCTAGATTTCTTTTCAGTACTATTTCTAAACTTACAAAAAATCAAACCAGCGCTGAACATCAGATTCCAGGGAACCTAACTAGTAATGTATTTATGGATTTCTTTGATAATAAAATAGAGAATATTAGACTAAATATAAATCCTTTTATAGGTAATTCATCTGGTTTGTCATCTGGATTGGCTGATATTGAACAAAATCTAGCATTAGAAGAAAAGCTTGAAGCTTTTCATCCACTCCCACAACTAGAATTGGAGAAAATAATTTCATCGTTATATTCTACTACTTGCACATTAGACTCGATTCCCTCTAAATTACTCAAATAGGTTTCACCAGTTGTAATCGAACCTCTTTTATGGCAAACTGGGGCGCTGGTGCTGTCATCCTATCACTGCACGCGGTCACTCAAGTTTGTCGACGGTGTAGTGGATGGATGCCAGTGTCTCAGGATGCTCCCAAGTCTGTGTTACCTTCTGGTTCTGCCCTTTAGCTAGGCTGTAATAATTTAATTGCCGGAGTCGCTGCCACACTCCAGAAATGTTTACATTTACTTTGTCTAACATATTCCATATAGAACTAATTGTCCCTCTTCTTCCCAATAGCTGCCCGAGAAATACCGGGACAAGGAAAGACGAGCCTTTCCCGTTACCCACCCCATACAAGCATCTAGGAGATGGTCTGGCTTGCCAGTGGATGTGCCGATGCCGTGGTTGGATGTGCCATTATCGCAAGAGGACGCGCTGATGCCAACTCCCACCTGAGGCTCATCTACTCTGAAGGGACTGTAACTACTCGGCCTGGAAGTAGAATCATAACTACAGGATTATATCTGGACTATACATGAACTGTGAATGTGGACATTGCTAGCGGGCCGCCCAATGGAGGATGGGTTCCCTTTTGAGTCTTGGTCCTCCCAAGGTTTCTTCCTAAATTCCTGCCATCTTAGGGAGTTTTTCCTTGCCACTGTCGCCTTTGGCTTGCTCATTAGGGATCTGGACCCACGCAATTTGTAAAGCTGCTTTGTGACAACATGTGTTGTAAAAAGCGCTGTATAAATAAAATTGAATTGAATTTAATTTAATATATTTATCTATGTATGCTTACTTCTATGTGTGCATCTTAGTGTGTGTTCGTCTGTGTTTTTCATAGCAACTGTGTCTTGTCTCGTCATCGTGATGTGTTGCACTTGTATCTTGTTATTGTCAGTTCTTGTTTTGACCATGTCCCATAAGTGTTTAGTGTTCTGTGTCTGCTAGCACTAAAGTGCTATTTGTTAAATAAACCATTTACTCTGAACTCGGATTTGTCCCTCGCAACGTCACAGAAAATAAACATTCCAATGTGCTACATAGTATTATACACAAGTCATCAAATGTTATGAATTATCATTTGCCATTCCTTTATCTGTGCTGCCAATTTAATATTGTGTTGTCAGAGTCCAAAATATGAGAGCACATCTCTTTTACAATCCTCAGGATGAGTTGAATAACAATATATATAATGAAATATGTTAAATAGAAATGTAAAAATTAGGAATTAGACCTGTGGTTTGGAGTCTCTGGCAAACTGTATTCCAGGTTTTATTGAAGAAAATAGAAATGTGAACAAAATGTGGTCAAGTCTAGTCTTTGGGCAAGTCATCATTAAGTTAAAAGAATACATTTATACTTAAAATGTTTTGTTTATTCTTATTTCCTGGCTTTCAATGTGTCTTAGAATGTTCATGACAACTTTAATGCTGAGCAGGATCTGTGGTTAGGGTTCTTGTTGATTCTTGTCCCACTGTCAGCCTTACATCCCTGTTGTTTCATGTATGTTGCTTTTCTGTTGCCACTAAGAGTGCCATTCCTAATTCTTATAATAAAACAGTGCTGTTCACACTGCTCTTGTCTTGGCATCCTGCCTAACCCTCACTTTATTACAGCTGTATTTTGCTACTGAGACATCATTTGACTATTAGAATTTACTAAATGCTTACTTTCATATTGAAAATATACATCCAGTGTTGTTATAGAGTTGGCTAACACAATGAAACCATATGGTGAAGCAAAATATGTAATAAAAAGAGTCCTGAAACCTTATCTGCCTTGAAGGCAGAACAAACTTAACTGGTTATCAGGCAGTGGCAAAATATTAACCACTAGCATACCACAGTTGAAACTGAAATCAGTGATATTTTTTCTTTTGTATCATAATCTACACCTTCAAACATCTAGCTTTACCGCTTTTTTTTACGGCAGTTTAAAATCTGTTTAAGCTTTATGTAAGCTTAAACTAACATTTAAGCTAACATTTAAGCTAATATTTTGATGTCATCTTAATTGGACCCTTATCATACTGTATGGAGCAAAAATGTATACAAAACAATAATTTTAAAATACTAACAATACTAAAGACACTGCAGTTAAGCAATTTGGGGGAAAACTACATAATTATCTTACTTGCTAGTAAGTAATATTATGGTGTTTTTATATATGTGAGCACTTTCCCATTGCCTCAATGTATATAGACATAAGATTTCATGTTTGACATTTGTGTTACAGCTGTGGCTGTAACTAACTACTGCAAAATACAAACTTGTGGTAACTTTTTACCACTGCATTTTAGAATGTAGAATTGAACATTTCAATCATTCCTTTGCATTGTTTAGTAAAAATGTTAATTATAAAAAAGAAAAAATATATTTTATGATCACTCATAAGAACAGTGCCATTAACTTGTGATGATTTCATTAGCAACATTACTACACAATGATAGGATAAAATAAAAGGTCTTACCTTTCAAATGTTTACAAGAAAATGCCTGTGTCAGTATTCCTTTCTTCTCATAGCTCACTGTTTATCTGAATAAAAGGTTTTTCTTGTATTTAATGAATTCAAGGTTTCCCCTCAATGTTCTTCATACCCTACTCTACAGGCAAACACTAATGTGCTAGAAAAAAAAACATTTTCCTGCCAGAAAGGAAATTCCTAATATGTTCCCTCTTTAACAATGGCCACATTGGCTGACTCTGAACAATCAGGAAGGCATCATTTCCTGTTTTCCTGGCTTACAAATTGTAATAAAGATCAGTTTGAAGTGTTCATGACTGATTTGAATGGTTCTCCAGTATAATGTTAGTAAGAAATTATTTGTAAGGTCTTGTTTAAGTTATTGTTTTCAAAATAGTAATGAATGTTTGGTAACTTCAAATTCTCAGTGAACCTTTGTATATATAAAACACACATGCACACTAAGAATTGAACACTTTATTTAAATTCTTTTGCAGCTGACAAAGAAAACAAAAATACATAACAGCTTAGAAACGTGTAATGTAACTGTCCCACATGGGGCTTGCCCTATTCTACGTAAAAAATTGTCAGTGAGAGGGGTGAGAGGGAGATTAGAAATATGGTAATAATATATTTAGGTTGATAAACCATTTTCTCTGTTTCATTATGCACGTGGAAGGTTTTCTTTGTTAAAAATTTGTGTCAGTATAAAAGTCTGATGAGATAAATACTTATGGATATTATTTTTATGCATCATGATAACATATACCAAAGCCATGCCTCCTGTGTATTGTATCAGCAATTATTTACATTTTGTACAGGCCTAAAATATATACTCACATTTGAATGCTATGTGACATACAGATTTTTGTAAGTATTATACAGCACTGTTTACTTGAGGCTTCAAAATAAAAGTCTTTATTTCTGAAAACTGTAAATATATTCGTATATATGTAACAATAGAGGCATTATTTGTGACAGATGCATACTAAACCCTTCCCAATAAAGGTTAATCATAAAAAAATATAATCATATCATAAAATTGTTTAAAACCAAATGCAGATATTTCATTTCCACTAACCATTGGGCATTATATTGAATATAAAATGTGATAGTAGGCCCGATAATGCTTTATTTACAAATGACATTTAAAATTACAGATACAGATTTATCTTATTTACAGTTAAATTGTGATTTTAAAAGACTTGACATGTACCCCAGCAAAATGAAAGGATAATTATTCATGATTCAAAATAGAATTGCATCGAAAGTAGCATCATAGCAGTGCATAATTTTGTAGTTAAAGGAGGCATAGCTGTATGTCAAATAGCACATAGAATCGCTAGAATATTAGTGCCCCTTAACAATATCACAATGCATTATTTTTTTGATGAAACAGCAAGTTCAACCTGTGGGAAACGAAAACCACTCTTTGAACCACTATCACTGCTAGAAGATGACGACACTCTGGACTTCTTTGATGGAAGAGTAACTCCACTAGCACCTTCCACCCTTGCTTCACTGTCATCTCCAAGTGTCACTTCATATGAACCCTTGGACTTTGAACCAAACCCACCAAATGTGCCAAACTTCAACTTTCCTTTTTTGCCTTTTGCCTTAGCCCCTCCAACATCCATTGAAATATTACCACCCTCTGTTTGTAAATGCCCTTCAATGGAAAGCGGAGAAGCAAGTTCTCCTTCATCGCTCAATGAGGAAGAACGAGGCCTCGATTTTTTATAAAGATCAAGTGAAGCTGATTTACTCTTGGGTGAAATTTTTAATCCAGAAGAACCCCCCTCCAATTCTCCAGAACTCACACTTAATCCTTTACACACTTTAGCACCCCCTTCACCAACTTCAATTTCAGGTCCCTGAAGGGTATGATCAGATGAACTTTCACCCTTGATTTTAGACTTGCCAAAAAATCGTGGTTTTTTAAATTTGATTTTCCCACCACTGCTTTTCAAAGCAGTGCTAGGACACTGCATGTCCGGACTTTGTGAACTGACATTACCACTAGCAGTTAATTCTCCTGAATCAACATCTGCACCTATCTCCCTCCCCTCTACCTTAGGTAGAGCAATTACAAACTTTGGTACCTTGACCTTAGGAAAGGATATATTGCCCTCAGTATATTCAACTGAACCAGATGCTGTTAAATTAGTACTCTCTCCAGTTTCTCCACTTTTCTCAGTTGAAGCACTTCCGTGGAGCACTTTAATCTTTTCGGTTGGAATCTTCAATTCCATATCTTGAATATCTCCCACAATTTTAACACCTTCTGTATCAATTGCATGGCCCTTAATTGCACCTCTAAAGCTTTCCTTTGTTTCAGTGCCCTTCAAACTAAACTCTGGAACAGAAACTTTGAAGCCCTGACTTTTAACTCCAGTTGATGAATCAGTACTGCCCTTAACTTTTAAGCCATGCCCTTCTAAATAAACATCTGAAGCTTTGATTTTGGATTTTTTTGCTTTGACATCTGGGTCCTCAGTGCTCATAATCTTTAAGGTGATCGAGGGGCCAGACTTCACTTGAGGACCCTTAAGGTTGAAGTCCATATCAGGCATGGAGATCTTCGGCCCTGATATGCTGGGCATTTTGAATTTGGGACCTTTAATTTTTCCTTCTGGTCCTTCCACATCTATATCGGGGCTTTTAAGGTCAATCTTTGGTCCTTCAACATCAATGGCTCCTTCTGGGACATTTATGTCAACATCAGGGCCTTCCACATGGGGTCCCTTAAATCCAAATGAAGGCATTTTAATTTTAGGCATTTTAAGTCCTCCCTCTGGTCCCTCAATTTTAACATCCGGGCCCTCAAGATCAACTTTCGGCACTTTTATGTCACCTTCCATCTTTGGAACGGAGACATCAACATCAGATTTTAATTTTCGGACCTTTAATGTTGAAATCCACATCAGGCATGGAGAGCTTTGGACCAGATATTGTGGGCATTTTGAATTTGGGACCCTTAATTTTTCCTTCTGGTCCTTCAACATCTATATCGGGGCTTTTAAGGTCAATCTTTGGTCCTTTAACATCAATGTCTCCTTGCGGTAGATTAAGGTCAACATCAGGGCCTTCCACATGGGGTCCTTTCAATCCAAAGGAAGGCATTTTAAATTTAGGCATTTTAAGTCCTCCCTCTGGTCCCTCAATTTTAACATCTGGGCCCTCAAGATCAACTTTCGGCACTTTTATGTCACCTTCAATCTTTGGAACGGAGACGTCAACATCAGATTTTAATTTCGGACCTTTAATGTTGAAATCCACATCAGGCATGGAGAGCTTTGGACCAGATATTGTGGGCATTTTGAATTTGGGACCCTTAATTTTTCCTTCTGGTCCTTCAACATCTATATCGGGGCTTTTAAGGTCAATCTTTGGTCCTTTAACATCAATGTCTCCTTGCGGTAGATTAAGGTCAACATCAGGGCCTTCCACATGGGGTCCCTTAAATCCAAATGAAGGCATTTTAAATTTAGGCATTTTAAGTCCTCCCTCTGGTCCTTCAACTTTAACATCTGGACCTTGAAGATCACCTTTCGGTACTTTTATGTCACCTTCAATCTTTGGACCTGAGACGTCAACATCAGATTTTAATTTTGGACCTTTAATGTTGAAATCCACATCAGGCATGGAGAGCTTTGGACCAGATATTGTGGGCATTTTGAATTTCGGACCTTTAATTTTTCCTCTGGTCCTTCAACATCTATATCGGGGCTTTTAAGGTCAATCTTTGGTCCTTTAACATCAATGTCTCCTTGTGGTAGATTAAGGTCAACATCATGGCCTTCCACTTTGGGTCCCTTAAATCCAAATGAAGGCATTTTAAATTTAGGCATTTTAAGTCCTCCCTCTGGGCCCTCAACTTTAACATCTGGGCCTTCAACTTCAGGGCACTTTTATGTCACCTTCAATCTTTGGACCTGAGACGTCAACATCAGATTTTAATTTCGGACCTTTAATGTTGAAATCCACATCAGGCATGGAGAGCTTTGGACCAGATATTGTGGGCATTTTGAATTTGGGACCCTTAATTTTTCCTTCTGGTCCTTCAACATCTATATCGGGGCTTTTAAGGTCAATCTTTGGTCCTTTAACATCAATGTCTCCTTGTGGTAGATTAATGTCAACATCAGGGCCTTCCACTTTGGGGTCCTTTCAATCCAAATGAAGGCAATTTAAATTTAGGCATTTTAAGTCCTCCCTCTGGTCCCTCAACTTTAACATCCGGGCCCTCAAGATCAACTTTCGGCACTTTTATGTCACCTTCAATCTTTGGACCTGAGACGTCAACATCAGATTTTAATTTCGGACCTTTAATGTTGAAATCCACATCAGGCATGGAGAGCTTTGGACCAGATATTGTGGGCATTTTGAATTTGGGACCCTTAATTTTTCCTTCTGGTCCTTCAACATCTATATCGGGGCTTTTAAGGTCAATCTTTGGTCCTTTAACATCAATGTCTCCTTGCGGTAGATTAAGGTCAACATCAGGGCCTTCCACATGGGGTCCTTTCAATCCAAATGAAGGCAATTTAAATTTAGGCATTTTAAGTCCTCCCTCTGGTCCCTCAACTTTAACATCTGGGCCTTCAACTTTCGGCACTTTTATGTCACCTTCAATCTTTGGACCTGAGACGTCAACATCAGATTTTAATTTCGGACCTTTAATGTTGAAATCCACATCAGGCATGGAGAGCTTTGGACCAGATATTGTGGGCATTTTGAATTTGGGACCCTTAATTTTTCCTTCTGGTCCTTCAACATCTATATCGGGGCTTTTAAGGTCAATCTTTGGTCCTTTAACATCAATGTCTCCTTGCGGTAGATTAAGGTCAACATCAGGGCCTTCCACATGGGGTCCTTTCAATCCAAATGAAGGCAATTTAAATTTAGGCATTTTAAGTCCTCCCTCTGGTCCCTCAACTTTAACATCTGGGCCTTCAACTTTCGGCACTTTTATGTCACCTTCAATCTTTGGACCTGAGACGTCAACATCAGATTTTAATTTCGGACCTTTAATGTTGAAATCCACATCAGGCATGGAGAGCTTTGGACCAGATATTGTGGGCATTTTGAATTTGGAACCCTTAATTTTTCCTTCTGGTCCTTCAACATCTATATCGGGGCTTTTAAGGTCAATCTTTGGTCCTTTAACATCAATGTCTCCTTGTGGTAGATTAATGTCAACATCAGGGCCTTCCACTTTGGGTCCCTTAAATCCAAATGAAGGCAATTTCATTTTAGGCATTTTAAGTCCTCCCTCTGGTCCCTCAATGTTAACATCCGGGCCCTCAAGATCAACTTTTGGCACTTTTATGTCACCTTCAATCTTTGGAACTGAGACGTCAACATCAGATTTTAATTTCGGACCTTTAATGTTGAAATCCACATCAGGCATGGAGAGCTTTGGACCAGATATTGTGGGCATTTTGAATTTGGGACCCTTAATTTTTCCTTCTGGTCCTTCAACATCTATATCGGGGCTTTTAAGGTCAATCTTTGGTCCTTTAACATCAATGTCTCCTTGTGGTAGATTAATGTCAACATCAGGGCCTTCCACTTTGGGTCCCTTAAATCCAAATGAAGGCAATTTCATTTTAGGCATTTTAAGTCCTCCCTCTGGTCCCTGAACCTTAACATCTCGACCCTCAATATCAACTTTAGGCCCTTTCATGTCACCTTCGATCTTTGGACCTGAGACGTCAACATCAGATTTTAATTTCGGACCTTTAATGTTGAAATCCACATCAGGCATGGAGAGCTTTGGACCAGATATTGTGGGCATTTTGAATTTGGGACCCTTAATTTTTCCTTCTGGTCCTTCAACATCTATATCGGGGCTTTTAAGGTCAATCTTTGGTCCTTTAACATCAATGTCTCCTTGTGGTAGATTAATGTCAACATCATGGCCTTCCACTTTGGGTCCCTTAAATCCAAAGGAAGGCATTTTAAATTTAGGCATTTTAAGTCCTCCCTCTGGTCCCTCAATTTTAACATCTGGGCCCTCAAGATCAACTTTCGGCACTTTTATGTCACCTTCAATCTTTGGAACGGAGATGTCAACATCAGATTTTAATTTCGGACCTTTAATGTTGAAATCCACATCAGGCATGGAGAGCTTTGGACCAGATATTGTGGGCATTTTGAATTTGGGACCCTTAATTTTTCCTTCTGGTCCTTCAACATCTATATCGGGGCTTTTAAGGTCAATCTTTGGTCCTTTAACATCAATGTCTCCTTGTGGTAGATTAATGTCAACATCAGGGCCTTCCACTTTGGGTCCCTTAAATCCAAATGAAGGCATTTTAATTTTAGGCATTTTAAGTCCTCCCTCTGGTCCCTCAATGTTAACATCTGGGCAATGTCAGCTTTTGGTACTTTTATGTCACGTTCTATTTTTGGAACCGAGATGTCTACATCAGTTTTTACTTTTGTACCTTTAATGTTGAAATCCACATCAGGCATGGAGAGCTTTGGACCAGATATTGTTGGCATTTTAAATTTTGGGCCCTTGATTTTACCTTCTGGTCCTTCAATATCCATATCTAGACCTTTGACATCAATCTTTGGTCCTTTAACATCATTATCACCTTCTGGAATATTGAAATCAGCATCAGGGCCTTCCAACTTGGGTCCCTTAATTCCAAATGAATGCATTTTTATTTTCGGTATCTTAAAACCTTCTTCTGGTCCCTCAGCATGAACATCTGGACCCTCAATCTCAGCTTTTGGCACTTTAATGTCACCTTCAATCTTTGGAACCGCGACGTCTACATCAGTTTTGACTTTAGGACCCTTAATGTTTAAGTCCACATCAGGCATAGAGAGCTTTGGACCAGCTATGGTGGGCATTTTGGATTTTGGACCCGTGATTTTTCCTACTGGTCCTTCAACATCCATATCTGGGCCCTTAACCTCAATCTCAGGGGCTTTATCATCAATGTCACCTTTTTGCACATTTATATCAACATCAGGACCTTCGACCTTATGTCTCTTGAATCCAAGTGAAGGCATTTTAATTTTGGGCATCTTAAAACCTCCCTTTGGTCCTTCAACGTGTACTTCTGGACCTTCAATCTCAGCTTTTGGCACTTTTATGTCACCTTCAACCTTTGTAACTGAGATGTCTACATCAGTTTTGACTTTAGGACCCTTTATATTGAAATCCACATCAGGCATAGATATCTTTGGACCAGATATGCTGGGTACTTTGAATCTGGGACCCTTGCTTTTTCCTTCTGGTCCTTCAACATCTATATCAGGGGTTTTAAGGTCATGTTTGGGTCCTTTAACATCAATGTCTCCTTCTGGCAGATTTATGTCAACAGCAGGGCCTTCCATCTTTGGTCCTTTCCATCCAAATGAAGAAATTTTCTTAATCTCTCCCTCTGTTCCCTCCACATGAAGATCTGGACCCTCAACATTAGCTTTTGTCACTTTCACATCACTATCTTTCATTGGAAATGAGACATCTACATCTGTTTTTACTTCAGGCCTCTTAACACTGAAGTCTACATCAGGCATGGAGATCTTTGGGCCAGATACGGTTTGTATTTTGAATTTAGGACCTTTGATTTTTCCTTCTGGTCCTTGGGCATTCATATCTGGGCTTTTAATATCAGTCTTAGGGCCTTTAACATCTGTCTCCCATTTTGCAATGTTAACATTAGGACCTTCCACCGTCGTGCTTGTGAATCCAATTGATGGCACTTTGACCTTTGCCATTTTGACGCCTGCATTGGGGCCTTCAGTGTCAAGCTCAGGGAATTCTGTGTCAGATTTTTGTGCATTGATATCTCCTTCAATCTTTGCCAGTGAAACATCCACATCCCCTTTAACTTTGGGGTCTTTCAATTTGAAGTCCACATCAGGCGTAGAAATCTTTGGACCAGAGATCGAAGGCATCTTGAACTTTACCTTACCCTCAGATCCTTCAGTTTTACCTTCTGTGTCCTTGATATCTATTGCTGGTTCTTTCACTTCAGCACCACAATGGGGATGACTTGCATCCATCTGAAGGCCTTCCACTTTTGGGCGTTTTATCTCAAATGAAGGCATTTTCAATTTTGGCATCTTCGGTCCAAAGTCAGGCCCCTGAATATCAATTTCTGGACCTTTAAGGTCCACTTTATGTGCTTTGATATCCCCTTCAGATGTTATTTTTATGTCATGTTCTGTTTTCAGATAACTTGCATCTACATCAGAGCTCTCAGTCTTTGGACCCTTATGTCCAAATGATGGCATTTTGATTTTGGTTATTTTGTATCCTCCTTCAGGCCCAGCAGTATCAGCCTGACGCTGTGGTGTACTGATATCTACTGCTGGTCCTCTTATATCAGCAACAGCTTTGAAAGGACTCACATCTACTCCAGGGAACTCCAACTTTGCACCATCAGTGCCACCAATTAATGTCACTTTGGTTTCTGGCATCTTGATTCCTCCTTGAGGTTCCTGATTATCAGCTTTTTCACCCTTAATGACTACTTTAGGTGTTTTTACATTTTCTTCAGTTCTTGCTACTAAGGTATCTGCATCACATTTGATATCTGGACCCTCTACATTGAGTACTCCAGGGCCCTCTACTTTCAGACTTTTAAGTTCAAATGGCATCTTCATATCGCTTTTAATTTTTGAAATTGGGCCAGCAGTTCCCGTTGGCACTGACACATCCAGAGGTGCAATATCTGCCCTTGGTGTTTTCATTTTGCCTTCTGCTGTGAACCCTTCTACATCTGTGCTTAGCTTTGAGAGCTTTGGATCACCAGAATGTGATGTTTCTATGCCTTTTCCTAATGTTATGCTGTCCTGTATTCCAACTTTTGTGGAAAACATTGAAACAAATTCAGTTCCTCCTTTCACATTTGAATCTTTTATCGCAGCTTCAGTATCTGGTCTAGAAACAAAAATTTCATGTTTGTTTGAGTGTGGAATTATACCTCCTTTGTTCATACTAATGTTACATGCTTGTTCCTTCAACAGGGGGTCACTTATGCTAACATGACTTCTATCTTTTTCTAATCCCATACCTATACCCATATCTGTAGTGAAAACACCCATGCTTCTTGAATCACCCTCATGCTCAATCCATCTAGAAGGCCTCAAATCCCCTTGTGCTTTTGCCCATGATCCAGTGTCAGTCATATTAAATGTCCTATCCTTCCCACTCCCTTCTGTTACTCTTGTAATTGTGGTTTTCACATGCCCTGAGCTCCAGTGCTTTTCAGAGGCGCTAGTGTCCTCTGGATCTCTGAAACTAACTTCTCCCATATCACCTCCCTCTGCTGTACCAATTTTCCTTATAACACTGTCATGTGGTAATCTGATCTGAGCAGAGCCTCCTTCTAATTGCTCATGCTGTGAAACATATTTGAATTCTGGGCTTGAAATATCAGTTTGCTGCTTGCCAGATCCACCTGGTATGTCCACAGTGTAAGTTGTGATGCGGCGAGTAATGGTAGTAATGGTGCTGCCATCACTGCTGGTGCTGCTGTGACGTTCTGTGCGAACATCAACTCCTTCTGCAAGGTCCTCAGACTTCAGCCTGGGCTTAATTTTCTTGGTGTAGATTCTTCTGTAGTCCTCATCATCTCCACTCTGCAAAGAAAAAACAGTGATAAATGTTTCACTGTAATATCTCAATATCAATTTCTCAAAATTGGATTTTGACTACAAACATTAGCCCACTAAAATATATGTCCTAATTACTAACTACTAATTTCTAACTGATATAATAAATTTTAAAAGAAAAACTTCCATTGTTTAGATGAAATATGAATTAGTATGCTATTACATATGGAAAACTGTTAAGTTAATTTAAATAATTAACATCTGCTATAATGTATTCAGTCTAACTAAACTCTTTTTATAATTACTCCACTCAATGGAAGATATATTGCCAGTCATGAAAATAGCAAACACCCCCTGTATAGGTGCCCTGGGTACAGTCTGCTGTGAGTGTGTGTCTGTTGTTTGTTGTTGGTTGTTAAAAAGCAGTTACTTACTAGAATAATGTCAGGACTAGAGCCTCCAAATCCACCTTGTCCTTCCCATGACAATGTGCCCATGGGAGAACGACAAGGAGATTTGTCTCCTGTCTTGTGCTGTAATTTTAGTCCAACCTTGTGTCGGTTAAGAGTCTTCAATAACTCAGCTGTTTCTTCAGAGCTCATATTCTCAAAATAAATTGTAGCGCCAACAATTTGATCACCTGTGAAAGTGGGACAAATTACTTGAATTAGATAGCAGATGTACACTGTTTTTTCTTTTTTGAGAAAGAGCCTGCAAAGTTGCAACAAATAATGTTTTAAATATGTCAAGAGAGACTATTCTCTACCTTCATATACTCTCCCAGTGTGAGCTGCAGGGGATTCGTCAGTCACTTCTTTGATGAAAATCTCTCCTTGACCTTTTTGCTCTATTTTAAGCCCATGCTTATCAGGGCCCATCCACTGTGGGAAGAGGACTTCCCTTGTATCCTCATTGTCAGCCATCTAGAAAAGAATGAAAGAAGCTACATTATTGTTTTCCATATTCTGAGCCAGACCAATTGAAATACAGCTATACATCATTGCGCTCTTTCATTGTATCATGAAATAATCCACTGATCATTTTGTTGATTAAAATCATTTTAATTTTAATGAACTGAACAGAAGCCACACGGCACTTTGCTGTACTTAAAATCTAACTGTCCATTCATTTACAATAATATCAGCTGCATTTATTTGGTGACATGCAGTAATCTGGCCATTAATTGAATATATTCCATTGTTTTTGAAAGTTTCAAAAGCAATCTGCAACTAGGTGAGAAAAAATGTTTTTAATAAAGCTGAATGTAAATTATGTTTTGCTCATTTTTAATGTGTGTCATTTTTTATCCACTATTAATGATCACATTCAAAACAATGACACAAGAGTCAATTCAAATTACATGTTTCAGTATTTGATATTGCAACTTCCTGTAGTTAAATAATAACAAAAAACTTAATGCTGAACAGGTTTACTTCAAGTTTTGTTTCTCCTTGACCTGGCCCCTAGAATGGATTATATCAGCTCTTGTTTCTTTCCCTGAAATCAAAATGCAAGATTTTAATAATTCAGACAAAAACATTTAATAACTGCAATATATCAATCCATGATCAACATCTACAGTGTAATAATAAATAATAAATTGATAATAATTCAACTTTATTTGTATAGCACCTTTCAAACATCAAGAATGGACTTTTAGAAAATAAAGCAAGCAGATAATATAGTAAAAGCAATAATAAAAGCAGGGCATTATTCAATTCAAAACTATATTTTCAGTTTCAAACCTTTAATAACATTATAATCATCTACAAGATTGTCAAATTGCCTACTTCTACTTCCATCTGGTTGCATTCATCTGGTCTGTCTATGGAACTGTTCCATGGACAGACCAGATGAATGCCACTAGATGGCAATAAAATGCCTGTCTAGTATGTCTATATGAAATCTTCATTGACTCTGTCTATACTGAAGTGAGACCACACCCAAGCTACAGAAAAAAAACAGTCTGACCAAATGTCAGATTCAATATCAGAGAACAAACGCAAAGCCAAAGTAATGTCCTAAGAATTCGAATATATAAATGACTTTTTTAGTGTTTCTTTCCTTTTTCTTTGATATGCTTTTGTAAATAGTACTATTGAGTTTACTTCACATTACAACTTGTACAGCTTGCAAATCAGAGTACTATCAAATTAGGTTACTGTACAAGGATTACATCTGTACCTAAAATGCCATCTGCTCAACTGCATTATTTTATTGTAACCATGGCAGAATCATTTTGTTTACTATAAAATGTCTGTATGTAATGCTTCAAGCATACAGATTAAAGATTGAAACTAGGAAGTTGAAAAATACTAATATTTCTGTAGGGTTGCCTGGTAAACATGTGGGTCTGCCATTCCAGCTTCAAACAAAGAAATCTCAGTTTTATTAATACCACCCCCTCAACAATCCATGAGACCTTTTAGTTATGAATACACCCACATGCATATTTCACACAGTGTGACTGAGACCCTTCTGATTAGGATTAAAATATGTATTTAACTGATGGAAAACATCAAGTATCTTAAACAAATGTGCAGATTAGCTTCACAAATAATATTCATTTTACTTCAATGTTAAATGGTGTCTTCTGATCTAAAATATGTAAAGTGCCTTGTTTAAGCATCTAATTTTAATCGTGGAAGTCAAAAAGTCCTTTAATCCTTGTGTATACAAGAATTCAAAGACTTTATTACTTATTCGCATTATCTTTATTTCCACTACACTATTGCCCCTAATATGATATAGACAAACTATTATTTCTACTTCATTTTACTGAACCACTAACATCTTCCATTTGCAGACAGTGCAAACCTAGCGTTACTGTGAAATCTAAAGAAATCTAAAAATAACACAAAAGTTATTTTGAGTAAGTGACAATCAAGATAGTACAACACATTAATTGCTCATTTGAAATGTTGTTAGAACATAGTAAACATGTAGTTATGGGCACATCTACATCTGATGTTTCATAAGCAGATTGACGTGAAAAATAAATTCTTACTGTTTTAAATTCATGTTCAAAAATGTCTACAAAAGCCAAATTATTGTGATAATACACAAAAAGTGACAACAATAGTATCTCTCATGTATCTCAATGTATCTAACATTGAAGAAATTTGATCACCAACACCCTTTCCACCCATAAAACCAAGGGAAAGCAATAGTACTAACCAACCAGCTGATAGAGCATTGCTTTATAGCAAGTGATTGATAGAGAAGAAATCTAAATATTTTAAAACAAGTCTCACAGGATCATAAGCTTTGTTAAAACACATCTGTCATCTGACTTCCCCTTGAGTAAAAAAAGAAATAAAAGCTACTTCTTAAATAAAAAGCATTAGCTTGACCTCCAATAGTTTATTACAGATAAAGATTCACATGTTGTAATAGTTATTTTAAAGAGTGGGTACACTCAAAATCATAAATTTTTGTTTGTTTTGTTTGTTCTATGAAACATTTAAAAACATCAAAAGTTTTTCAGAATCTCTTTAATGGTAGAAAAATAAAGGAGTTGTGGAATCTGTGTAGTTCCACTGTAAAACACTTATTATCAATGACGGACATACGTACATAACAAAACATCAGATGAAATAACTAATACTGTTGTCTTCCCAGTAACATTGACGTTAGATATTCCTCTGCCTGCCTCAGGCAAGCTTTAGCACTTTGCATGCCACACCCTTCTTTCTTCAGGTCTCTAAACGGGGAAGTACATCCCCTTAGTCATCAAATCCATATCAATCAACTCAACATAGATTTCTGTTTTTTAAAGCTTTCTTAGCAATGCATATTCCTGCAGCTTTCATGGACCACATAAACACACAAATCACACTAGCTACCAAGCATAATTCATTTGACATTAAGTCATCACCATTTACATTTTTTGTTTTTCAGAAAACAAAGCATGAAACAGGCCAGTCTTGATGTCGTGAACAGGTGAGGAGGCAATAGAGAGAGCAAACATACTGAGAATAAGGTATCAGATTTCCCAGTGCAGACCTTTCATAACAGGTACGACTGAACAACCCTGTGTACAGTATATCGAATTATTGTTTGTTTGGGGATTTGTTTTACATTTTAGGAATTTAACAAGAAATGGGACTTTCAAATCAAAATAGTGATTTTTTATCTGTGCATGCCATGTAATAATTCTACTTTGTTTTCAATCAAACTGATCTCAGTGAATGAAAAACAGAAATCAAGAAACTTACCAAGTTGCTCAGGCACAACCTGACACGCTCTCTGTCAGTATCTTCTTACTTTGTTTTCTGAGAAAATAAGATTATTAGTGTAACATTAGACCCGTATAAAGGTTTGGAACAATTTCATTGCGACATCGTTAGGCCATGTCTCTCATATTCACACGTCATAATATAAGAACTGTACAGATTCAGCACTAATAAAATCTAATATTCATAATATCCTATAATTGGAATGCACATGAAAACCAGTTTACACTGGCTTTGCTTGGCCTAGGTTGCTCTAGGCTATGGGGATAAGAAAAATCCTTTTCCCTTTCCTTTTAAAATACAGCCCCACCCATTGCTCTCCACTTTCTCTGCTTTGGCCTCAGAGGGCGACAGTGACTGAAATGGATACTACATGAGAACAATAAAGACAACCTTCTTATAAACAAGCCTAAATTATGAAATTATTTAAGACAGCACACACCCAAATGTTTGCTTTCAGTTTTCTGAAACATGAAGGTAGAATTAGATTTGTAAATTCCCACATTTGAATTAATTCATGTATTAAGTAAAATTATTGGATTTGTTATTGAGCAGACTGAAGACTGAAATTAAATGAGATATCATCTGGCACAACACCTGCTACAGCTACCTAATACCTAATACCTAAAAATAAATGTACCCACCCACTACTTTGGATCACTTCTAACCATTTTTTCTGCCCAGTTAAAAAGTAATACAACAAATTTCATGGGGCTTACATATCAAGAAAGGCAGACTTATATACCAAATCTTAAATTAAATTGTGAGTATAATCTAAGAATTATTAAATCTAACAGAATAAAATACTTTCTCCCCTACCCTTTGATTTACTCACAGGAAAGCAAGCATGTGCAAATCTCCATTTGAGTACCTCTTGTACATACAGTATATCACCATTTCACAGTATAAAATTGTGATATTTTGTGTAAACTCCTTGCCAGTGTTATCTATTCAAAGCAAATCTTATTAACTGTAAAGGCTTTTGAAGGTCAGAGTACCTCATGCTTTGACAATATATGACTTATAACCACATATTAAACATGCCACTACCTGAACAAGCATTCCCTGAGGTGTAGCCATGAACAAACCCGACTGTTCAATCCAGCTGAGCAGCCACTGAATTTTTTTTATAATCCTTAGATTGTACTATTTTTCTCCTCAGGACACTTCAAGTTGCATTCATGAAGAAATTTAAGTAATTGTGTTGCTTAAAGGTCTCTTTCAGTGCACCAGAGAAATTGGTGATACCATAGCCAGTGATGATGCAAGTTTAAATGTGATTTACCCTAATTTAAATAAGATCACACAAAATGCAATCCAATAATGCCACTGGATCAACATCAAACATAGCACAAGACAATTAAGTGTCAATTAAGTCATAGACAAGTTAGTGCAAGTGGAGACCTGCCCAAGTGCTGAAAAAAACATTAATTAAGTGTCTTCAGTGTGATTTAACTCTAATGACCACCGAGGACTAAAAGGTAATAGCAATTTATAAGTTAAAAAGTGATAATTTCTGAAATTATGCAACAGTCATCTTAATATACAATGAATTGATGTCCTGATTTAGCAATTAGGTGGACCTCCCTGTTGATTAATTATAAGAATCTCAGTTATCCTGTTGATTTAAGGATTCAATTTTTCATGACTGAAAAAGTGATTTTCATGACTAAAAAAGTGACTTAATTAGAAACGTGAATAACAAATACTGAATCTCAACTGGTAAAGCTGATTGAGGCAGAGGCCTTCACAAGTTCATGTTGATTATATTAATAGTGCAATGCTGTTCATAAACAACATAGAGGTATGTTCTTTTCATTCATCTCAACTGCCTAAAACTCATCATCGTGATGAAAACATAATCCTTCTCACTACCATGTTGTTTCAATATATGTCTAGTTTTTTCAGAGCTGTGACTGAAAAAGACACAGATCTATGGTAATAAAAGCAAGGCTGGATGAGCATGTCACTATGTTTGCACAGAACAACGTGTGGTGGAGCAGCTGTGTACACTTCAGAGAGAAATCCACATTGTACTCAACTGTATTCATTCTGCTCACCTTGCTAAAGCTGGAGTTGGCAAAGAAGGACAAAGGACACAAAATACAAAGAGTACATGTATGGTGCAAGATCTGACTTAGAGTTAATGGACCCACTCAAGAACAATGTCAAACAAATTATGCATGTGAAATATGGCAAGATTTACTGTGCTACTACAGTACAAGGTTAAACAAATGTGGGTTTGGAATGAGATAACCCAATAGACCTAACAAAGATGTGTCAGCTGCTAGTGTCTATGGTACAATCTAGTCATCACATACTGCATCTAAAGTCCTAGACACACCCAATGTTGAAACACAGAGCAGCAGTGAGCACGCCATCTTCCCATGCTCAGAGCAGAGAGCAGAAAGCCCCACCCTGGCCTCCAGTCACACACATTCCTTGATAGATCCGTAAGGCCAGCTGGAAGAGTGCCCAGCCCCTCCTGCAATGACTAACTCCAAAACAATGTACTATACTCTGCCAAATTACTCTGTTCACCCAGTGAAACTCCACCACATCTCCTCTTTTTGTTACATTTTACCTAACACTGATTGAAGATAAAGTGATTTGAATTATATTTTCTCCACATTATCCATAGTCCCTTAATAAAGACCTTGCTGTTTATAACACACACACACACAAACAGTTCTGCACAGTTTATGCTAATGGGTGTACAAGAATGTATTAAAATGCAAAAGGTGTCCTCTTCCCTTAAATGAGAACTGAACAATAAAAAAGATGAATAATCAGGTATTAGATATCCTCCGTGTCTTTGTTTGTTGTTTACATTTAATGGTGTATTGTTTAAATGAATGAGTATTGCCATGGCCCAAGTTCATTTCTAGACAATGTCAATACTCAATAAATCTACTAGCTGTGGCTTGTACTGAACTGACAAAATGTACTGGCTCAGTTTCAGTACCTAATACCTCTGTAAAACATGAAGTGAAAAATTCAGAGCTATGAAATGCTGAAATGACTCATGGTAGGATTCTCAATTTTCTAAAACAACCAACCAAGCAAAAATAATCATAAATAAATAAAAAAAACTTCAATTATTATTATTATTATTGATTGCTATTGAGCAACACTGTTTGTATGGACCATTTAATGAATGCAGTGCATGTTGATAAATCAAGGTATTATTGAATAAGAGCATGGCTAGAAGTAATGCTGAACACAGATATGTAAAATATGCGCGTAACGCTGAGAGTGAAGGACAGAGAGAAATGGAATATAGGACAGATCAGGCCTATTGTCACTCACCAGACTGGTAGCCTCTTATGCTAATTCTGTAAAATATTGCAAAACCTTCTAAGACAAAAGTACAAAATAAAATAATAATTATACATCATAAAAATAATACAACAATACATGTGTCAAAAACATTCCTTATGAGTACCTAAGAGAAATGCGAGATAACATGTCTGGTAACTGCTGCCACTTATATAGCCAGTATCCTCTAATTACCTATTTGCTAACTTATTAAATCCAGTAATCAAGCTTTTTGTAACAGTTCTGACAATAAATCAAACAGGTATCAACAAGTTGAGAAAATCTGTTATTTAATTCACCACACATATGCCTTAAGTGAACATGAAGTTCTCAGCATGAATTCTGACATTTGAAG
Organism: Brachyhypopomus occidentalis; assembly: GCA_020368025.1. Lineage (NCBI taxonomy): Eukaryota > Metazoa > Chordata > Actinopteri > Gymnotiformes > Hypopomidae > Brachyhypopomus > Brachyhypopomus occidentalis. The sequence goes on from JAGXOD010001406.1 coordinate 172,264, forward strand.
TCATGTTCATTCCTGCAAAAGATGCACCCATAGTTTCATAGTGCTTATACTGTAACCACACCCACTAACTCCTATGAACTAAAGTAAACGGTGGCATTTACAAGGTTTTAGGACAGCTTCTTTTTACTCAATTGTTTCTAATTTCCTCAGTCAGTAATTCTTAGGTCTTAGGCATGGCTTGAAGTTAAAGTACAAAGACAAACTACAAAAATATCAGAGGATCCAGGAAAAAAATGAAAATAAAAGTGATTGTTAATCATCATACATATATATCAACATGACCTTTGTCAAGGTGTTGTTTGTTCAGGAACAGAAAATGTTACAACAAGCAAATATAGCACTCATTTTTTTCTCTTTTGGTGTAGATAGCAAACCCTCTAGAAGCCTGTCAGGAAATAACAGAGGAAGTGTGTGTGAGTCCGGACCCTTTTCATTTCACACTACCATAGCAAACTCCTCAAAGGTAGCCCTATCTTCACTATAAACATCTCAAAGGAGAAAGTGCCACAGAGACCAGTTCCTGTGAGCAATGATGCTTTAATGCCAACTCTGTGCTTAAAACATAAAATACGGAGCATGATTCAAATACAAATTCTGAAGAATTGTCCACTGATCACTCATCATGTACTAGAGACACTAGCACTCAATGATCTAAAGAAAATCAAACTTGAAACATAAGACAGTTGGACTTTGATCCTAATTCTTGCTATGTCTGAAAAAGTCACAAAAGTCATCATAACAGCCTAAAATTCTTGCAAACCAATGAAGAAACATGTAAAAGCTAAATTTACCTTAGATTGTATTAATAAATCTCACTGACAGACTTTAACTTTCTTATACATTTGGCTACAAAAGGGAGCAAAAAGGGTGTGGCAGGAGGGGGATGGGATGTAAAATTCACTTCCTCCACTGAAATCTATAGTTCTATAGATATTCAGATAGTTCTATATTTATCAGTTTAACTTTTTATGAAAACGTTAAATATTTGTTTGAGCTATTCATGCTAGTGTTTAAGTTTTCCAAAATTTGCAAATTACACCAATTTCTTAATAGCGGTTTTACACCCGCTAACAAATATGTTTTCTTAAAACTTGAAGTTGGTTTAATTTATCTGAAGGAAACCTAATAATCAAGATTAAAACAAGAGCATGGCATGAATTAAACATTCATTCTTTCTTATTCTAGCAAGTTGTACTTTTCCCTCTTCTGCTTCAGACCTGGTTTCAATTAGTAAGTCTTTCCAAACCACTACATTCCATCACTCCCCTCCCCCTCTGTCTCACTCCCCACACCCTGGCCAGGATCCCAGGTTAAGAAAATCGAGGCAAAACTAAGAGAATTTCTGAACTCCGCTCATTTCCATACGTATTCATTTTTAATGTCATTGAATAATTGAGTTCAGTTCAGTGTAAATAAATACAACATTTTCATTTTTCCACTTCTAAAGTCATACAGCAGAATATTTGCTGACGTTATCCAAAAATTGGGCTGTGTCCACATTTGGCAGGGTATGAAACTGCACAAGAGATTATTATGTGGCAAAGTAACTGAAGAATGAACGCAAGAATGACGCTTATAAAAAAGAAACATTGGAAAATAAATGAGACTCTTATCTACAGAATTACATGAGCGCGGAAACGTTTCCATCTGTTGCATGAAGGTTGTAAGCGAAACCAAAGGCGTAGTCTCCTTCAGCGAGTCAAAGCGATATATCCACGTTGCAAACGCCACAGCACTGGTGGATTTTCCCCCACCGACTGCAGTGTTGGGGATTGTGTTTGCATAACATGCAAAATGCCACAGCATTTCCCCTACACAATTAGTAGTCCATATTATTGTTAACACCTCTGGCATCGTTTTTAAAGAACTTGACTTGTACTATATGATAATTTAAGATTTACAATGAATTAAATAAAACTGAACACTGAATCTGCCGCTGATAGTCCCAGGAAAACAATGCGTAACAGGGAGGTCAATTATGCAACTAGATACACACCCACTTCTCCTCATGTTCGCATTACACCTCTTTAGTTATCTTTAGTAAGATTCATAAATAGGTATTTATGAACAATAACATCTTTATTGCCCCTACAACTTTCTTAATTTCATCGCATCTTTGTCGGTATGTTACTTTTCACGATCTATACACGGGTATTATGGATCGGACGAATGCAATCTACTTGAAGAAATTTTGTTGTAGACTAATAGGAATTTTGAAAATGAGCTTTAATTACCTGGGAGTAGATCCTGCTTCCAAAGTTTTAACACCTTAGCATGAGCATCTTCTGACGTCCTCGTCTTTCTGCCACAGCCCCGAAAAGTTTTTTCCCCAGCCTATTCTTTCGAAAACGTGTTATTTGAAAGTTTTGTAACTTTCTTTTTCTCCCTGTTTTCCACACGTGAAAGCACTTTGCGCTTAATGTATTTTTTATTTACCTTACTCTCTCACTGTTCTTTCTTTTTGTGTCGTCGTAACTTCGGGCTAAGGAGAATAACTTAGAGTTGCGTAGGGAAGGGATCTTCAGTGGGAAGGAGGGCGGGAGGTAACGGTGTAGCAGGGAGTGGTCGTTTGCTGCTCTGGTCCAGCCCACCCACTGTTTGATTCACTCACAGCCTTGTTGTCGCGACACGTTTGGGATGTTGAAATAGGTTTAATAATGTGAACAATACTCACGAAGGACTAGAATGTCATGTCATGCATATGTATTTTGTTAATAACTGCATTAATTCATTTCCGAAGTAATGCCAATAGGTATTGTATTTACACACAGATAAATAGCTCTGAAATTTACATTTATATTTACATTTACGGCATTTAGCAGACACTCTTATCCAGAGCAACATGAGAAATGATAAATGCTTTCACAAATTATATAGACTGCCGAGGGAAGGGCAAGTGGGACATAAAATTCAGTCTTTTCCTTTAAGCTTCAGTCCTTCACCAAAGGTCTGGGAGGTTGAGGGTCCTGTGTAGTATTCTAGTTGTTCCCAGGACTGTACTCTTCTGGATGGAGATCTCGGATGCTGGAGCCATTCTCCCAGTGTGGGGCTTACAACCCCTAGTCTCCAATTAACATGGATATGTTGCCTTCTCAAGATTTACATGTTCATTGTTCCTGGTGTTGCTATCACTTTGGATTACTACATTTATCAGTATGGCCTTCTTCTGCTGTTTATCCTTCATTGCTAGGTCCAGTTAGCCATTACCACTTTTAGTCTGTGCCTTTGACCTTGGGGCTTCCAGCACAGATTTTTCTACATACTTTGCCAGCCACTTGGTTACAGCATGCTAGCACCTTGTATCCCACTGTCATGTGCTGGATTGTCTTACTAAGTGCTTCATCACTTGAGGCCATCTTCCTAGCATCCTTCTAGATCTTGAATGTTCCATCCTGGATAGTGGCTCACTGATGCTAACTATTCCACATCCCCCTCCTCTTGCTTGGCTTACAGACTCAGACTGCCTGACTTGGGATGAAAACCTCTGTTCATTGTAAGGGGTTGACTTGTCTTGATGTCAGTTGCCTCTGTCTCCTTCTTAGGTCATCTTAGTATGTAATTTGTAGAAGCCCTCAACATCTTTTTTAGCCACCTTCCCTCTACTTTTAACCTCCTGACCACTTATCCAATCAGAAGTCAGATCCATTTGCCCAAATGGATTAGGGAGAGCATCACTTCTGGCATACAGCTGGATGTCATCCATGAGAAGAGGTACCTGATGGCTGCTCCATTCCAGTAGCCACACTTGGTGATGATTTCACTGAGGGGGTTCATGTCTATGCAGAACAGCTTCAGGGACAGAGCATTTCCTTGACCAATCCCACACTTACATGACTTACATGGAATACATACATATTCAGACTTGGAATGTAATTCATGTAGCAATCTGTATGAATTAGGTTGTGTAACGACCAATGCTAGTCGTTGTTCGCGTGTGACGGAGCAGCTTTAATGTCTGCATAGTGTGTTAACTAGGCCCAAACGGGAAGAAGGGACTACGACACTCTTTTTGTTTTATGTGACGTTCTTCTTGTTTTTGTTATAGGAAGTTAGGGTAGATTTTTGTACTTTATTTTCTTTGTGGAGGGTAAAGGACATGTAGTTGATATTGGTTTGTTATAGATGTTTTTGTTTCTTATTTTGAGCATTTGATCGAGTCCTGAAGACTAAAGAGTGCAGTTGTAAATAAAGATTCACTATTTTCGCTACTATCTCATATTACACTCTCTCTCTCCATTTTTCCTTTTTTTTCCATTATCCTTTTTCCTTTTTTTCTTTTCTCTGTTATGGCTATTGCCATAGAGTAGCCCTAACAGTTGATTTGTAAAAATATTATAAAATTTTTAACTTTATTTTTGCTATGTACAATGCGACAAGAGAAAATATCTTGTATAAAGAGCCTGCCCATTATCTGATTTACATAGCCGTTGACTTACCTGATGAACCTGTCATGCTAAGAATGTGCTAAACAGCCTCTCCCATTGGCAATCCTTTAATTCTTTTTTTTTCTGCTGCAGCCTGTTATTTACACCTACCAAAACAGTTTCTTTGCAACGCTTCTGCTTTCTCCAAATCCCATCAAACTTTGTTCTCACATTATAACTAGGAAATAAAAATACTGTGTTTATTAGTTAATGCATTCCTAAAGAGTATAATGTTAAAATGTTTAATGTTACTGACAAGTCCTAGTAGTTTACATGGTTGTTTCTCACTTTTCACTCTTTATAGAAAGATCTACAAATTCCATGATCATATAGGAATGGCAAGCTCAAACACTGAAAAACTGAAAAACAATGCCAAACATTAAAAGTGAAAGCATGTTTAATGCTATGCTTGGAACCTGAGACTTATTGTTTTAGAATTGGAACATGTTTAGTAAAATTACATTGTAGCATTTTATGGCAGTTTGCAAATATTCCAAGCGAATACTGAACAAATTATTAGCAGATACTCTGCATTTTCATTACTATTGTCTCATTAAAGTTATATTATGTTACACAGTATTAGTTTCTCAATGGATGTCACAACTTTCTGTAGCTATGAATCGCATGATCATATAGGATAGGCAGGCTCAAACACTGTCACACAAAAACTGAAAAGCAGTGCCAAACATTTTAAAGTGAAAGCAAGTTTATTGCTATGCACGGAACCATCTTTTACATTTTTGTCACACATATTATTAAAGCAATAAAGAACATTTGTTCTGTCTCAGAAGAATTTGCATGAAATTACACTTCATGCCCATTAAGCTCAGAGTATTTCTCAGTGAACTTTCCAGTTGGCATAAAGGCTGTGTGTCTTATGAAACATTTTCCTGCCTCCTATGAGTGATCATAAATTGCACAACAGCATTTTGGGGAAATTCAGTAATTTATTTGCCAGATAATGTTGCTATCTAACAGACACCTTGCAACAGAGTAGCAGATACAGAAATACAGATATGCAGTAATGTCAAAGTAAACAGTTTGCATGGGGAGTGCATAAAGGCTCAACTGTGAAGTACTACTTCAACAAATCTGTCACACCCATATTCAGCACAGACACATAACAAACAGTAGGTGAACTCAGTAAACAAAGAAGAGGTTATTATCCTGCCTCTCTTAGTAAAGAACAGGGTGTGGCAAGTTACTATGGGTGAAGAAAGTGATTTTAGTTAAGGACAAGAATAAAGTCAATAGTTCTTGCTGCAACAGACAGAATAGAAATATATGATTGTTTTGCAAGCAAGAGAACAGAAGAGTAGGTTAACAACAGCTTACACTACATGTGTGCATTATGTATTAAAAACTCCTGGTTGATTTGGCACTGGTGAAGCATGTCAATTACAAAAAAAAGCATAGAAATGTCAAAGAATAAAACTTTTTATGAAACTATGGGGTGGGGGCAATCTATAAACAATTAACTGCTGAAGTCACAGCAAGTCGGTCCCAAACTTTAAGTTAGTGTAAACTGTAAAATGGAATGTCTCAATAGCTTAATACTAGGATATGTGGTAACGGGTGTGTTTCCTGGTCTGCAGTGCATAGGTGTGTCTGCTTGTGTGCACTAGAGCAAATAACAAGAGTAAGTGCTGGTGTGTCAGGATGAGTCATCCTGTATGACTACAATACACAACATACCACTCATGCAGAGAATAGTGTGAAGGAAAAGAACAGGGAGGGGCAGGGGGACTGAATTTGTTAGGTGTGTCATAGGATCAACTTCAGAAAAATTTTAAAGAAGCAACCTTTTTCAAGGTTAAATGAAAAAAAAACAGTAGACATGGCAACACAATGGAAATTACATGGTGAACACTTTGACTTTGTGGTCGTTTCTGCCAAAGAAAACAATTGTGCTCATTCTCATTCAGCTGAAGACCATCTGTTGAAAAGACTCCTCTGGATCATAATGATTTTGTTCAACAACTGATCCAAAATCTTGTTGGCACAGTTTAATTCTTCAGAAACGTCTCAATAAGTACCACATTTTTATGAGGTGGATATATAGAGGAGGACACTTTTCTAACTTCTTGTGGCACATGGAAGCGTGGGAGCATTTTAAAATGGACGTTATACACCTTTAATCATTCATCTTTACATGCATGACTTACAGTACTGTCAACAAAACATTTTACATAATTTTCACATGGAATTATGTTGGTGATTACAACATTTTGCAGGGATGTAAACCTTTGGTATGTGTTGTAGGCTATTATTGTAGCCACATGCATTTCTCATTAGCAGCTTGTTTTTCTGAAAATAATAGCACAGTTGTGGAAACAAATCATCACATCCCTCCTGAACTGGAAAATGAAGCAAATCAAGCAACTGTATCCACAAAATAGCACTATGAGTCTGACTGAAAGTCTATAGAATGTTAATTCAGGGAGTGCCATTACAGAAGACAACATGAGAATACAGTTTACAAGACCCTGCTTTATTAACTGATATAAGTTCTGTTTTAGCAGCTTTTGCTGAGCATGCCCCACTTTTAAATTCTAGTTGAACCACTTCAGAAAACAACAGTTACCAGATCACTGTCATGTATCTTTGTCCCCTTTTCAGTTGAATACGGTAGTGGAGTAAAAGTATTCATGCATGCGGATATGCTTCTTATTTATGTCATTCCCTTTCTAAAAAAAAGCTGTTTTTTCACTTCCTTGTAATTGTTACATGAACTAAAATAAGCATTGCAAACAAACATTTTCATTTATGTGAGATAGAAGAAGACACTTTTCTACTAACATAAGATTATATTGATTAGTTGTTATAGATTAGTTGCTATGGTTGCAGTGTTTATTAGTTCATCATCACAGGGTTCCCCTTATCTGAGTCTTGTGATTGTGAGGCTGTCCAGTAAGAAAAGAAAAAAGAGAGAATGGCACAGAATGTCAGGCGGTTTGAATTGTGGTTTGCCCTGCAGATTATGACTCACCAACACGAGGGAAGGACGAACCGAAAAGGACTATTCTGGGATGGCTGCCATGGCTACATAATAAGCAATGGGGCAGGCTATTGCAGGAATGTTTCCATAGCAATAGTTTGTCTGCGTATACAAATATATGAAGCCAAACACTCATTGAAGAAGTAAAAATCTGATGCTGTGTAGTTAAATGTATTGAAATAAAATTATGACACTGACAGTGTAATATCAGTGTCCAATAATGCAGCATGTACACCAAGATATGTGTAATGGCTGCATTGCTGATGACTTCTAACAAAAACTGTTTATAAAATGGGTTTGTCCTGAAATGTCATTTATCTAATTTAATTTCACATCTTTCATTTTGTCTTATTGACATAAAACAATGCAACACTTTTTAAAGTAAGATAAATCAGCATTGTTCAACTCTTATTCCACTTAGAATGTTTATGTACTAATCTACACTATGCAACTGCCCACACCTAAATGCCCAAAGCTAAATGTTAATGGCCAAAATAACGAATTCCACAGGATGTACATGCATACACTTTAATGTTGAGATAAATATACAGTTTCCTATTTTTTCTTTCATTTTTTATTTCCTATTAGTCTTATTTTCCAGTCCTATTTTTCTTCAGTCCCTTTGTGGTTGGTAGTCACCCCTCAGACTTTAAACAACTCACCAATAACAACTCAACTCAGTAATGATGGTTTTGCATATTTTTGTTGTTGTTGCTGTTTGTTTTGGGTTTTTTTTTTTTTAATTCCTTTCAACTTTACTGCATGCAGTGTGGAAGAATATTAACTTCATTTTTAAAGTAGCAGATAATATTTTCAAGTATGTGATGCTTTAAGGAAAATGCAAGTTTGTATGTTAAGCAGCAAAGTTTAGCCTTAGAAAGTTTGGAAAGTGGGATTGTAACTATGAGAAACCTCCCCCATGGGAAGTGTTAAGAAAGGTGCATGGACTACAACATTACAGTCCCGGGGCTCCATTTTAGTTTTTATGATATAATGCCAGAGCATTTCTAATTTTGTTGGGGGCCATTTTCCCTACTTCGCTATTTCTGTAGTTAAGAATAGACCACTGAAGTCGTGTCATCATTCCGTGGTCGGTGCCATGCTCTTACATGAGGTACATAAGTTATACAAGGTTTTTGTCAAGGAGAAAACGTTTTTGAAAATTGTCCTGCTGTAAACACATTCTAATACGTTGGTCTATTTATATTTTTGTACTAAATATCACTGGATACATTAAATTATGAAGTCTTTAATGAGTCGACAATATACGTTTGCGTTAAATTAACGTCATAAACTAGCAACCTCTCCAGTTATTTTCTTTTGTAGTTATTTTTTAAAATACGCAAGCCTACTTCTATTTAGCTTGCAGTTATCCGTTAGATATCGCAAATTAGTTCGAGCTATTTGATGATACAGGCTATGATGCACTAACTTTGTTAATCTGATACTCACCGCAACACATGACATACCTTTCCCGTCTGTTCATAGGTTGCTTTGACAAGCCCTATAAGGTGACTTGCACTATACTCAACAACAAATGACCATCTTGAAAATGGAATTCACCCCTTTTAATAGTTTTTAAAAAGTATTAATAATATGTCAATTTCAAAAAGGCAAATAAAAGAAAATGACCACCATAACCCATATCTCAGATAACTTACTGGCAAGTAAGATGCAGTACTTCTGTTTACACGTAGCAATATGTGGATTTGATTTACTTAATGATCGCATAGTTCAGAGTATGATTGGACGCCAACTAAGATCACACGGCTTCAGTGGTCTATAATCGTCGTCGTGGTAGGAGACCTTGGGGCGTGAAATGGAAATCCACTGCTGCAAACAAACCCACTTTGTTAAACACACAAATCTAAAACGATTTTTTCTTAACTTAAAATTTCCCCATTTCTAATAAACCAACCATTTGTTTAGATTTGCACTATTTATATAAACTACTAGGCTGCTTCACCACGTAATCTGTAGCAAATACAGGGTGCAGCCACCCCACGTTGGACCTTGTATTAGGCTCATTCCACTGCAGGCCGTTAAGAACTCCTGTCAACCGGTTACGTTTTATTTTTCCATAAATCGGGACAAGGAAGTATTGGAGATGGGTTCTCTCAATAAAGTTCTCACTAAACATATCCACTCGATGCGTATTTGTGACGAGATTAATCATTTGGACTGTTTTGCAGTATCTTTTTAGATGTAGAAAGATCCTCAAGACATTCAAATTCCAAACACTGGCAGCGACAGGGAAAGCAACAAAGGCATACGTACTTTTGTGCAGAACCAAGTGATCAAATCCATACGTCGTTAAGACATCCCACCCGTAAAGGATCTGCCGCCCACAGACAATGTTGCCAGATTGGGCAGTTTACATCCAATTTCGGCGCATTTTGCCGAAACACACTTTGGGGGCAGTGGAAGTTCTAGGCCATCTGAAAACGGGGGGCAGGGGACCAGTAGTTCTGTTAGACGGGTCGATACTTACCTTATGGTGCTGGCATTTAAGAAGCAAAAGTAAACATTCAATATTAATCAACATTTTATAAGGTTTTCTGTTATAAAAAGATTAATAAAGGATCACCATTCAGTGCTTTGTGTTATTTGCTTTACAATATCATCAACTATCAATTATAATAATAATGAATCAATGGTCAATATTATTATTCTTGCAAACAGTCTTGTTTGTTTATGCCGCTCAGACCGTGCATGAATTGTAAATCCCCCCTCTTTGTGAGCCAACTTCTTACAATTGCGTGATTTTTTTTTTATATTCAAGCCAAAAGTGGGTAGTGTACCTGTTCGCCATAACTGAATTCTCTGGCTCTAACTGACTTTCTGCATGAGTGTCTTTATTATATTTTTTCACCTTTTCTCCATTTTTGTAAAGAACCATAGAGCAAAAAGTGTGATGGGATTTCTGCGTTAGCGATATAGCTAGTTAGCTAACTAGCTGGCTAGTTAAATGCAGCTAGCTATAAAGTACTTCATATGCAGCACATTTTCAAAATCACTAACATAGGTGACTGCGTGTAGCTAACTTCTCACTTAGGAAAGTAGCTATCAGCTCTGAATAGATGTAGAGGTCTGAATACTGGCTATATATAGCGAATTGGCAATAATACTGCTTTATCATCATTCACAAAAATGATGTGATTATGCCCGTTTTGGACAGAGGTAACTTGACTGCAAGCTTCGTTTGGCGAAAGCAGCTATGCAACCTTTGAGTTTCGTTTTAGTCTCGCGTGATTAAAAGGCGCTTAAATATCATAAATATGGCCGTATTTCTAAATTATTTTTATTTACACCTCTGAAAAAATAACGACATAATTATAGCCCACCTTCACTGTTTGCATTTGATGAAACATAACCCTTAACGGCCATCCCACACACGGTATTTTAATTGTGTAGTACTTGTGTGAGTTGCATTTTGCTCAGGAGGACAGCACTGAGCTTTATATGATTAGATCGGTAAGACGAACAAAGCCAAGCGACTTTAGATGTTTTTGCAGCTTCTGTTGCAACTGTTGTGCTCACTCTTTTGAGGACAACAGCTAAGCGCGTGCTTGAATAATGCATACAGAACACATGAAATCCGATTTGCTCGTTCTTGTTCAAGTCGCACGTACGGGTACTAATCGCTTGGGACATTATCAGAAACTGGTTCTAGTGGCTAGCTAGCTTGCTGACACAGAGGCAGCTATATGTAAAAAGCTAATGTTAGTTGATCGCAAGTTAACGTGGGCGGTAGCTTCTTTCGATCTTGTGACCTGAGCTGCACACACTCGCGTGTGTGAAGTAAGCCAGAGAGCTTGGCACGCTTGTTCGCAGGTTTTTCTTATTTTTTACTTTACTTATTGCATAAGTCCTATCAGAAAAATGCATTTACAAACCATAATACTTTGAGTGCATGCAAATAAAAATAATTGAATGTCCATAATTTAATTAATACTGTTGAAATGCTGAACATTTCATGTTCATTTTTGGGTTTGTTTTTTCACGGTATATAGCGGATTTGGAAACCACTGAAGCAATCTGGCAACCCTGTACAGAGCACAGTTTCGTTAACTATACTGAAAAAACCTTGCTGAGCAAGGTTTGTAAGCGTTTCGTGGCGTGTTCATGCGGAAACGCAATTAGAATGGTTACTGTCCGAATTCAGAAATGTTCGGACATACTTTTTAACAGATTGATTCTATTTTCTTGCCATTCATCTAGGGTTAGAGCACACAGCATTTCTTAACAACATCTGCAGAAACCAAAGGAGTACAGTGGTTTGAACCTGCCTTGTTTTTTGCATTATTATTGCGCTGCCAATGTTAGAATAATGGTGTGCTGGCAGTTAGCTCAAGGCCATAACCTTTCTACAAACATGCCTCCTTGGCTGACAATTGAGCAGAGTCTGATAAAGAAAACATCCTTCCAGGCAATTATCTTTTCAACCATCAGGCCATGGTCTTTTCGGAAAGAACAACACTTCACTCAATTTGGAATAAATTGCCTACACATTCGCAAATTTTGTGAACTCCCAGACACCAGTAAACATACCAGTCTGGCATAATCATGCTTTTCCCCCATCACTTACAGACAGTGTCTTTAGGGAGTGGAGTCAAAGGGTATAATTTCTATAAAAGACCTTTATATTGATAAACAACTTTGTTCATGTGAACAATTACCATTACTTAAAACTCACTTTTTTAGATATATCAAGGAACAACATAAGACAAAATCTTCTCTCGTTTGGCCTCTTGCCAGAGGATAATGCCCTGTATAAGATCTTATAAGAATATAATTTAATTTAATATAACTATAATCTTTTATGTCAAACTCTCAAACAGCAGTAAAAATTAAACAATTATGGGAGGACCTTAATATGGCAATCCAAGATGATTTATGGAAACAAGCCCTGAATAATATCTATCATTGCTCAATCGACGCCAGACGCTAAATAAAAATTGTGATAAATGGGGGAATACCCTTCGCGCACTTGCCCAGCCTATTTGGTCTTGTCCCAAAATCAGTTTTTGGTGCTCAATCTTTAGGTGGTACTCTGCTGCGCTACAGGTCAATTTAGATCCTGAGGCTTTTACAGCTTTACTTGGTTTCTCCAGCACGTTATAAGGTATGGATCGTAATGCCTGCACAGAAATAGCCTATGGGATAGTTGTTGCCTAGCCGTGCATTTTGAAATTGTGGAAATCTGACTTGCCACCTCAATTCAAAGCTTGGCTGAGGGAACTAATAGGGGTTCTCCACATTGGAAAGCTACGATATGAGGTATCAGGCAGCCCACAGAAATGTTACAATGTATGGAGTCCAAATTTGGAGTATTTGAATCCTTAGTTGACCCCTCAATTAATAAATATATAAATAACTGCATTTGGATAGCCTATATTTTTAATTTTGACTATGACATTATTTTGTGCCCCATTGTATATGTGTTTTATTTATGTACTTTGTTTATTTTCTTTTGAAACTGTTTTTGTTTACATTTCCTTTATTACTTTTGCATTGTGTTTTAAATAGCTGTTTTTGACTCATAGTTTTTATGTACATAGGTTTTTTTGACTGCGCTTGTGGTTATGTTAAAAGTTCAAAAATCATAAATTAAGCTTAAAAGAAGCTCACATGCAGTTCTACCTCAGATAGGATAGAGACCACTAATTTCCATTTAAAGCATGGCATTAGCACATTTGCTTATATAAAACCATGAAATCATGCAAATCAATATTTATTTTCAAAAACATAAGAGCATCTATTATACTACATCCAATTCCACCAAAAAGCAAAGCACTAGAATTAATTATATACTCAGTTTGGTTGTATGTATCATGGTTTAGTGGTGTCATAACAATCCACTATGAATGTCCTTTAGTTAAATTTTATTTAGTTTTTAATTTGATTCCAAGTAATTTCACTCATGGATGGCATGGTGGTTAGCAATGTTGCCTCACAGTAAGGCGATCTGGATTTGATTCTCGGTCCTGATTCTCGGTCTCAGGCTGTTCTGTGTGGAGTTTGCATGTTCTCCCTGTGCCTGTGTGGGTTTTCTCTGGGTACTCTGGTTTCCTCCCAAAGTCTAAATATATGTGTGTTAGGTTGATTGGTCACTCTAAATTGCCGGTAGGTGTGTGTTGGCCATGTGGCAGACAAGCGGGCTGTCCATGGTGTACCCTGCCTTTGCCCAATGATGCTGGAATTGGCTCCAGCCCCTGCATGACCTTGACTAGTGGGATAAAGCGGTATGGATGATGGATGGAATTTCATACACATCAAACAAACAACAAAACTTGATAGAAGTGCATTAATATTTTTTGATGAACACATCTAAATGAAACTTTAAAAATTTTAATTGAATGAAATGCATTTTCCAGTGTAGCAGTAAATTAGTACATTTAAAAAATCTAATAAATACATTTATGCTCCTCAAAGAAATGCTACAGTCAGCCTAATAACCTTGACATGACTTAATCAATCAATTGGACTGATTAATCATTTACACATACTGTATGCCAGGATCGGGGCTCGGGAGACGTCCACTGGGGAGACGCCAGTGGATGGCAGTATGATCCCCATACACCACCAGCCTCATGAGCCCTGATGTAAAGTCATAGTAGTTTAAGGGGGGAAGTGAGGGACATGTCCCCACCCAGTAGTTCCAGTTCAAACTATATACTGCTATATACTACTCACCGCCAGTGAAAAAAGTTGAAATGAAACATACACCACTGCATAAAGGTCTCTCTATGTTGAAAGTGCAAGTCTTATGCAACCACCAAGTCTGCATTATGGTTCATTATGACCAAGTGAGGTACTCATGACTCGTGCCTTTACATTCACTCACCACTTGAAAGGTAAATACGGAAATACATAATCGCTGAAAAAAAAAAAACTGTCCTTAAACCTTTTTTTATCTCATACACTATGTCTAGGTTTATGTTTTCTTTCTTACACTATGTCTGTAGGTTTGGAAAAGGTTTTTCTTTAGAAAAATCCCATTTGTGGTGTGGTTTGCCATGCTTCTGTACTGATGCATGAAATGTTTGTATTTATAGGCTTGATATGCGATGGAGACTAATTGAGTGTTACGTAATTCCTTTTTTTCTTCTTAATCCTTTTCCTAATTATATTTATATGGTATAATAATGAAAAAAATTTTGGTAAATCAGTGTCTCTGTTTTTGATCAGCGGAGCTTTTTCCAGCGCAGATGGAGAGGCAGAGTCAACAAAGAACTACTTTGTTCAAAAACTACATGTTCAAAAATTTGGAGATGAAGATGGCTCTTGGGAAATACTTAAAAAATTGCCGTTCTTAAAGTTACATCGTTCTTAAAATTGTTTGTAAATCTATGTTCATTCTTTATTGGTCTCGGTGGTCACTCCTGAGGAGTATGACGACCCCGGCAACTTCTCTCATGAGAATATAATCCTATGCGGTGGAGGCAAGTCCTATGCTTCTGGCCACACGTTGCCTCTGGGACTCTGCCCTGAGATGGCTTTCCACGCTGGTGATGGACTGTCTGCAGTGAGATCTCCAGACCATGCGGTTCTGAGCTGCAGCCTCCCAAGTCTCAGCCTCGATGTTGCAGACTTTCAAGTGGCTCTTCAGGCAGTCCTTGTAGCGGAGCTTCGGGGGCGACCAACACCTCTTCTTCCACTACACAGCTCACCATAAAAGACTGCTTTAGGCAGCCTTGCTTCACTCATGCGAGTCACATGGCCAGACCAGCGGAGTTGGCACTGGGTAAGAAGAGCGTCCACACTGGGTATGCCAGCACGTCTTCTAACCTCTACATTGCTGATGCGATCCTGCCAGCAGATACTAAGAAGGTGGCGCAGCTGAGCCATCTGTGTGCGCTGAAGCTGGTTAACATGGCAGCGATACTAGGTATAAGTGTCTGCAGAGTAGAGCAGACAGCTGAGGACAACAGCACGGTATACCTTGCATTTGGTGGAAAGTCGGATTCCAGGCCGTTTCCATACTCTGGTCTGGAGCTTCCCATATGCAGCAGAGGCAGCACTGATGCGTCTCTCAACCTCCCTGTCCAAGCTGTTGTCACTAGTAAGTATACTTCCAAGGTAAATGAAGCTCTGGACTGACTTGAGTGGACGTCCATTCAGTTCCAGTACAGGGTCAGCTAGAGGTATATGGCGTGGAGGCTGAAGCATGACCTCCGTTTTTGTGGTGTTAATAGTAAGCCCTAGGGTCTCTGCCACTAAGTGGAAGGCATCCAGCATGTTTTGAAGCTCTGCCTCAGAGTGAGACACCAGAACTGAGTCATCTGCGTATAGCAGTTCCCTTGCACAGACCGTGCGCCCCGTGAGTCTTGGCTTTAAGTCGGCGAGTATTGAAAAGGAGCTCAAGTACAGCACTGAGGTAGAGGGAAAACAGGGATGGGGCAAGCACGCACCCTTGCTTGACACCCTGCTTCACTGTAAACCATTTAGTGAGACCTGAGCCATCATGCCAGTATGTAACTGCGAGATGAGGTTGGTTACCCATCTGGGCATCCATACCTGTGTAGAAGAGTCCACAGGCATTCTCTGTTCAGTGTCGAAGGCTTTGGTGAAATCAGTAAAAACCATATACAAAGGTACATTCTGTTCGAGTGCCTTCTCCTGCAGTTGCCTCAGTGTGAAAATCATATCCACAGTTGGTCTGCCAGCACGAAAGCCACATTGCGATTGTGGCAGAGTAGCGTCCAGGATCGGTTGTAGGCGTTTAAGGATGATCTTTCCAAGAACCTTTCCCGCTGTTGAGAGAATGGAGATGCATCTGTAGTTGCCACAGTCCTGCTTGTTACCCTTCTTCTTGTAGATGGTAGTACCTCTGGAAGTACCTCTGCCTGGATGCCATCAATCCCAGGAGCTTTGTTGACAGCGAGACTCTGCACGGCCATCCTCACTTCTTCTGGGTCCAATGGGGCATCCTCACCTGAAAAGATGGGTCTTTGACAAATCCTGTTAAGGACAGCAGGGTTGGCCTTCGAGGTCTGATTAAGCAGCTGGTCAAAATGTGAACGTCATCTTTGCAAGATGTCATTTTGCTCAGTCATGAGCATGACTCCATTAGTGGCCAACACAGGGCTGGATTGGGGGCCCTCTGGTCTTTAGTGCCTGGTAGTAGCCTCGAGAGCCACTAATATCAGCCATTTGTTGGATTTCCTCATCTTTCTTATTACACCAGCTGTCTTCCATGTCCCTGAGTGCGCGCTGGAGTTTGGATTTGGCTCTAGCAAGTTGAGCTCTGGTTCTTTGGCAGGATGGCTTGGTAAGACAGGCCAGGTGTGCGCTCTTCTTTGTTTTAAGCAGTGCCTCAACCTGGTCATTGCCGTCATCAAACCAGTCCTGATTCTTCCTCGTGTCTTTGGCAGCTATGTATAGACAGGAGGAGTAATGGTGCCACTTGTCACTTGGATTAGAAGCCGGATCTAAAGTTGGGGAGAAACATCTATGGAAGGTATCAGCAAGAATGTCCTGAGCATTGATTTCCTGAATATCCTGACTTCTTTATTGGTAATCGCATCAAAATTCAATATTTAACTGGGAGTCAGTGCAATGCAGAGAGAACAGGACAAATGTGGTCGATTTTTCTAGCCCTAGTTAGGACTAAGGCTGCTGCATTCTGTACGAGTTGGAGTTTATTTAGGAACCTTTATAGCATTCAATTAGAATTCCCAATAATTAATGATTTTAGATATTTACAGTACATAAATCCACCAGCAAATGCAGCATTCACGGGGGGCGGGGGGGCACAGCTCACAATACCCAAGCTAACACAGTACAAACCGGATTCCAAAAAAGTTGGGACACTAAACAAATTTTGAATGAAAACTGAATGATGTGTAGACGGCAAATGTCAATATCTTATTCGTAATTGTCACGGTGAGGGAGGCTGCCCCTACCAGATGCACTCCCTCTCAGCGGCAGTTGTCCTGTTGTTGTTGCGTTGTGTGCGTCCCTCAGGTGGGCGGGGTCCATTAACCCCTTCACCTGATGGTCGTTTGTCTGTCTATATATGTCTTGTTTTTGTACCAGTTGACTGCTGGTTATTGTTTCCTTGATTTGGAGCAATGCACGGGTTTTTGGTTTGTGCACGTTACTCATTAAACCCCTCTTTGTAAGGCGGGTAGTCCGGGGAGGACTACTCGCAGGTGTTTTTGAAGGAGATCGGACTCAAGTGCCACAAAACAAAACCACGAACTGAAACCTCCGTAAGAAACACGGGAAACGCGGATAAGAAAAAAATAAGAAAATTAGAAAAACTAAAGGTAGGGATACTAGGCGCAGATAGGGAAAAAAGGAAACCAAAAACCACACGGAGCAGGCTCAACGTGTCACAAACACACAAAGGCAAATACCCATAAAGGGAGAGAAAATAATAAACGATAGGAAATGAAATAGGGCAAGGAAAACTTGAGAAAGGCCAGATAAGGCGCAGGAGTAAATAACTCGAAACATCCAGAACAAGAAAAAAAACTGGAACGCTCAGAACGATACCGAAGGCTGTGGAAGAATGAGCAAAATGCATCAAACAACTCAGCAAAGACAAGCTGCCGTCCTCCGCCTGAAATAGGGAGACGGACAGCTGCAGGTAGTCATGCTGATTAGGAAATTAATTGGTCCTAGCTCTCACACCCCCTCTAGTGGTAGCCGAGGGTGTAGTCCTAGAGCCGGCCCTGACACTCTTTTTCTCTGAGGCTTGGCGTGATCGCTTCCTTTTTAGTTCGTACTCCCTGCCCGTCACAGTAATAGAACATAGATGACAGATCAAAAGTTAAAACTGAGAGAATGTATCAATTTAAGGGAAAAATATGTTGTTTCAAAATTTCATGGCATCAACAAATCCCAAAAAAAAGTTGGGACAAGGCCATTTTTACCACTGTGGAAGAGACCAGTTTCCCAAGTTTAGAAATAGGAATGCTCTCCCATTCATGTCTAATACAGGCCTCTAACTGTTCAATTCCTTCCTCTTTATGATGCACCAAATGTTCTCTATAGGTGAAAATCTGGACTGCAGGCAGGCCATATCGGTACCGGATCCTTCTCCTACGTTGCCATGATGTGATTGCTGCAGAATGTGGTCTGGCATTATCTTGTTTAAAAATGCAGGGTCTTCCCTGAAAGAGATGACGTCTAGAAATATGTTGTTCTAGAACCTGAACATCGTTCTTTGCATTAATGGTGCCTTTCCAGACATGCAAGCTTGTCCCAACATTTTTGGGATTTGTTGACGCCATGAAATTTTGAAACAACATATTTTTTCCCTTAAATTTATACATTCTCTCAGTTTAAACTTTTGATCTGTCATCTATGTTCTATTGCGAATAAGATATTGACATTTGCCATCTCCACATCATTACATTCAATTTGTTTAGTGTCCCAACTTTTTTGGCATGTAGTTTGAGCAGGAATTATTGGGTGTGGACACACCCCTCACAGCCTTTGGGAGTAAAGGTGTACCTGGATACGTTCATTTATGTCTATTTATGTTAGCGTGTGTAGTAGCCTCACATAACCTGTCCCTCTTCTCGTTATGTTACACTTGTTGCTTCTTGTTGTTTACATATTTAAGTGTGTGTCTTGTCTGTTTGGTCAGTCGTTGTCTGACCTGTGGCATGCACATTTTCATTAGTCTCTTTAGGGTAAGAACAATGAAAAAGTAGTCCTCCAACAACACTAATGGTAAGGAGAATTTCTTATGTTAACTAAATTCTAGATGAAACAATCAGTTTATTTCAATATAGCTGTTTGCTTAATTTTTTTATCGAAATCTACATTACTCGAGAATCACGTATAGCTATGTATCTGGCAATACAGCCCCGGACCCCTCCCTTTGGGCGTGTGTTTGTGTTGATCTAGTCATGTCCGTCTATGTATTTCGGGGTGTGATTATATGTGTGTTCATCGGTTCACCTGTGGCTCATCTGTTATGACTCGGGTGTAGTTTGTCTATTTTATGTGCGTTTACGCAGTGTCCCGTTCATGTTTCGTGTCTGCTACCTTTGTAGCCTTTATTGTTATTAAAGTCTGTAACAGACCAGTCCTGCGTTACCAGCGAAAGTCAGGATGCCAGGCTATCGATACAGAAAAAAATGCCAACGTGCACCCTCCCCACGTAACTGCAGGTAGGGCCTCCAGTAGCCTGTTCTTCCGCACTGATTCTGGACGTGGCCACCGGTGATGAGCCGAGTGACCACCTTATTCGGTGCGCGCGTGAGGCCAAGGAGGAAGGGCTCGCCGGGTTTTATCATGAGCTTGCGGAGCAAGCGTGGCACAACAGACCAGGCCAGCCAGCGAGGGACTCCTCCAACCTGCCCGATGAGTTGTCCAGAGGCACAGGGAATACACTTCTGGTATGCACCGGGGTACGAGTTGGGGGAGGAGGATTTGGAGGAAGAGGTGTGTTCGCCCCCTTCTCCTGCCCCGAGTACTATGGAGAAGAGGCAAGCACCCCTCCGTCCATCTACTCAGAATTCACCGCGTACTATGTAGAAGAGGCAAGCCCCCCTCCGTCCGTCTACTCAGAATCCACGGAGTACTACGGGGAAGAGGCAAGCTCCCCTCCGTCAACGGGGTGTCTGTCACGACACAGCCCCGAAGCCCTCCCTTTGGGCGTGTGTTCATGTTGTCTACGTCAAGTCATGTCCGTATATGTATTTCCGGGGGTGTGGTTATATGTGTGTTCATCGGTCTCACCTGTGGCTCCTCTCGTTATCATTTGGGTCTCGTGTAGTTTGTCTATTTAATGTGCGTTGACGCAGAGTCCCGTGCTTGTTCTTGTTTGGTGTCAGTGTTCATGTTTTGTGTCTGCTACCTTTGTAGCCTTTATTGTTATTAAAGTCTGTATACTGGAATGTCAACTCAGCGCCCTGCCCATTCCTCGCAGGTTACAGTATCGTTCTCGTCCTATGGTTGGCCTGCGTTATTTCTCCATTAACGCCACTGTATTCTAATATGTTACAGAATGCGGCGCACCGCAGGTGATGCTCAGGACACCATGGCTGAAAGTGAGTAAATATATTTTATTTTTTATCATCTACTTCAAAAAGATTCTCAGAAAACTTTACAGTTTTTTTTTCAAACGCTGGTGGTTGTGGCGAAAGGGCGGCAAGGGGTGTGTACAGGAAACAAGAATGCTTTGCGGTGGGAGGGGAGACAGGGTCATCAGGTAGTGTTTTTAGTTTATTTAAAACAAATGCTAACACACTCTGTGATTTTGCGCCCTCCAAAAACAGATGTTTCGTGTTGCTGCTACTGTGGATCAGGGATCAAGGATCTGAATATTTATGCACTTACAGCGTTACGGAGTGCTACTGAACCTTTCCGCCTAATTGCTCATATAAACACGGTAGGAGCGTGTGTGCCTCAACAACCATTGTTATAGCAATTGTGTATTTTTTATTTTATTTTGATTGCTGTTTTGTTGCTGATCGATTTTGTTTTTATTCACTGTTTTTGTAATGTGTCTGACAATGCTATGTCTAACTCTGTAAATACACACTTATCTGAACTTATAAATGAGCTACCAAATATTTTGTCTGTGTCCAATACAAACCACCGGGTTTTAGAGAGGGTAGAAGCCATACCACGGCGGGAGCTAAACGAGCTTGATCTGATCTGATGTTGATCTGATCTGCACCCATTCGATTGTTCTTGATCCAAAGAAGAATTCTATGAATATGTACAGACCAGTAATAATTTTGGGAGAGCCAGTCCACCACCATATCTAAATTTTTGCAACAAGGACAATCGAATTCTGGGTGATCTGTGTGGGAAATTGTATTTTATTTGCATTACCTTATTAATCAACTGATTCGCATTAAGAGTCTCTTAGAGCCAATAAAGATTAAGTCAAGTCAAGTCAAGTCAATTTTATTTATATAGCGCTTTTTACAACACATGTTGTCTCAAAGCAGCTTTACAAATTGTATGGGTCCAGATCCCTAATGAGCAAGCCAAAGGCGACAGTGGCAAGGAAAAACTCCCTAAGATGGCGGGGAATAGGAAGAAACCTTGGGAGGACCAAGACTCAAAAGGGAACCCATCCTCCATTGGGCGGCCCGTTAGCACCAGTCCGTATTTGTGAACAAGAGGTGGTTCTACAGTTATAGCTTAAAGTTCTTGTTCCCCGGCCAAGTAGTCACAGTCCCTTCGGTGCAGATGGTGCACCTCAGGTAGGAGCCAGCATCAGCACGTCCCCTTACGACAATGGTACATCCAACCCCGGCATCAGTACATCCACCGGCGAGCCAGACCATCTCCCAGGTGCTTGTAGGTGCTTGCATGCAGTCGTCTTGGGTAGAAGCATGCAAAAAGATGGACAATACAGACTGAGTGTGAGGATGTCAGTTTAACCACCATTGATTTAAATGTACATAGTGATTAGCATGTAGCTCCGGCAGGCTAATCTATAGCAGCTTAACTAAAGGGAGGGGTCCAGAGGTGACCACAGTCATGAGGGCTCACTGAGACATTGCTTTCCAGTCAAGTCAGTCACAACTAGAGTGATGCCATGACACAGCTGGATGACAGCATCAACATCTCAGATTACCAGAAATCTCAACGTCTGGGGGCCCCTGAGCCCCGCACCTTACTAGGGGAATATTTAACTGAAGGCTTGATTATATAGGTGAGTCTTAAGTCTAGATTTAAAGATTGGAACTGTGTCAGAATCTCGGATTTGAGCTGGAAGGCTATTCCATAATTGAGGGGCTTTAAAGGAGAAAGCTCTGCCTCCGGCTGTAGTCTTACAAATTTTTGGAACTAAGAGAAATCCAGCATTTTGGAAGCGTAAAGGGCGAGATGGGTTGTAGTAAGCAATGAGTTCACTCAGATATTGTGGGGCAAGACCATTTAACGCCTTATAGGTTAAGAGAAGAATTTTAAATTCAATTCGATGTTTAATCGGAAGCCAATGTAATGCCGCGAGAGTGGGACTAATATGATCGAATTTTCTAGCCTTAGTTAGGACTCTAGCTGCAGCATTTTGTACAAGTTGTAGCTTCTTTATGGACTGTTTAGAGCATCCAATTAGAAGACCATTACAGTAGTCCAATCTTGATGAGACAAAAGCATGGACCAGCTTCTCTGCATCAGCTAATGAAAGTAAGTGTCTCAGCTTGGCGATATTACGTAAATGGAAAAAGGCAGCCTTAGTGACATTGCATATATGTGTGTCAAATGAAAGATCCGAATCAATAGTGACACCTAAGCTTTTTGCGGTAGACTTGGGTGTTACTGAAAACCCATCTAAGGTAAGGGGAATATCAGCCCAGCTGCTTCTAGCAGCTTTAGGCCCAAGAATCAGCACCTCAGTCTTATCAGAATTTAGTTGAAGAAAATTAGACGCCATACAGTTTTTAATGTCCTGGCTCTCAATCTTGAGAGTAGTGGTGATATCATCCAGATTGGAAGATATATACAACTGAGTATCATCTGCGTAGCAATGGAAACTAATACCATGCCTACGGATGATAGTGCCCAGTGGAAACATATATAATGTAAATAATATGGGGCCCAGTACAGATCCTTGTGGGACACCATATTTTACCTTAGAACGCTCTGAGCATTCATTGTTTACTAGTACAAATTGGTAACGATCTGTCAGGTAGGACCTGAACCAGGAGAGTGCTTGACCTCTTATACCAATGAGTGTCTCCAGCCTATTAAGTAGAATATTATGATCAATGGTGTCAAAAGCCGCACTGAGGTCTAGCAGTATGAGAAAAGAAATGTGTCCTTTATCAGAGGATATCAAGAGATCATTTACTATTAAGTGCAGTCTCAGTGCTGTGATGGGGTCTAAATCCAGACTGAAATAATTCTAAGACATGTTCTGTCTGTAGGAAGGAAGAGAGTTGTGAAGAAACTACTTTCTCTAGAATTTTGGATATGAATGACAAATTAGAGATAGGCCTATAGTTGGACATTTCCTGGGGGTTAAGACCAGGTTTTTTTAATTAGCGGCTTGATAACTGCAAGTTTAAATGAACTGGGAATATAGCCCAGGCTCAGTGAGCAGTTTATTATAGTGAGCAAAGGTTCTATATTGCTATGCAGTAATTCTTTAAGTAAATGGGTTGGTACTGCATCTAGTATGCATGTGGAGGGCTTGGCAGATTCATTTTTTTTTCATTCATTATCCGTACCGCTTATTCCCGCTAGTCGGGGTCACGGGGGGGCTGGAGCCAATCCCAGCATCTCCGGGCGAAGGCAGGGTACACCATGGGCAGGTCGCCAGTCCACCACATGGCCAACACGCACACACACACTCACACCTACGGGCAATCTAGAGTGACCAATCAACCTATGATGCATGTCTTTGGACTGTGGGAGGAAACCGGAGTACCCGGAGAAAACCCACGCAGGCACAGGGAGAACATGCAAACTACACACAGAGCAGCCCAGACCGAGAATCGAACCCAGACCGCCTTGCTGTGAGGCGACAGTGCTAACCACCATGCCGCGGCTTGGCAGATTCCACCAATGAAATAAGCTCCTCACGACCAATTGGGGAGAAGGACTCTAACAGGGCATCAGAGCTGACCAGACAGCTGTCAAGGTGCATAGGCATGTTGACAGGCTCTGAGATAGCACAACCAATTTTTTCCCTAATTTTATCAATCTTATCATTAAAGAATTTCATAAAATTATTACTGCTACACTCTAGTGGGATTAGTGGATTGATTTGATCATGGCTCCTTGTTAGACTGGAAACAGTTTTAAATAGGAGTGCAGAATTGTTTTTATGTTTTTCTATTAAAGCTGATAAGTATGAGGATTTTGCCGTATGGAGGGCATGC
The DNA here is from genome assembly GCA_020368025.1 of Brachyhypopomus occidentalis. Classification (NCBI taxonomy): domain Eukaryota; kingdom Metazoa; phylum Chordata; class Actinopteri; order Gymnotiformes; family Hypopomidae; genus Brachyhypopomus; species Brachyhypopomus occidentalis. The sequence continues at coordinate 196,494 of JAGXOD010001406.1, forward strand.
TTATATTCACTAAGGCTGCTTTTCCATGATAGTCTAAACACTTCTAACTTTGAATTTCGCCATTTACGCTCCAGGATCCTCATGGCTCGTTTGAGACTACGCGTGTGCTCGTTATACCATGGCGCTATTCTTCTCTCAGAGGCTCTCTTATAGTGTAATGGTGCAACCTTGTCTAATGCTGTACGAAGAGAAGTCTCAACGTGCTCGGTAAAATGCTCTAGTCCTTCCGGAGCTACAGGTGTATAAATTTCTGTCAAACCAGGTAAAATGTCAGTGAGTGCGGCTATGGTACTAGGTGCTATAGTTCGTTTCATTCGGTAGCGGGGCGGCTGATGAATACCGTCAGTCAAGCATAACTTATGAGGCTGTGGTCTGAAACGGCCTCGCTCTGAGGTAAAATTGCTAAGCTGGATATGTTAATACCAAATGATAAAACCAGGTCTAAAGTATGACTACAATTATGCGTAGGACCCACCACATTCTGAGTGATACCCATTGAATCAATTTTTGCTTAAAGCGTCACAAAGATTCTCAAAATGGATGTTAAAATCACCAACTATAATCACCTTATCGGCTGATAGCACTACATGAGACAGGAAGTCTGAAAACTCCTGCAAGAACTCAGAGTAAGAACCAGGGGGGCGGTAAATAGTAATTAACATAAACGACTGTGACGCCTTGTTGGTTGTCAGATTTGATACATTTGAAACAGTGAGGATGAGATGTTCAAAAGAATTAAATTTAAAGCCGAATTTTTTGAGAAATGTCTATATCAGAGTCATATATTGTGGCGACACCACCTCCTCGACCATTTGGACGGGGGTTATGAACATATCTATAGCCAGAGGGCGAGGCTTCATTTAGGGCCATATAATCATCTGGCCGGGTCCAGGTTTCCGTCAAGCAGAGCATGCATATATTATGATCGGTAATCATTTCATTAACCAGCAATGCTTTAGATGACAGGGATCTAATATTTAGCAGTCCTAGTTTCAGATTTAAACTACTCTCCAAGGGAGCATAATCCAATTTAACATTGATTAAATTTTGTCTACTAACTTTTGCGAGAGTTATTTTTTTGGTACTCGAGGAACTGACACAGTCTCAATCCAGTGTGACCTAGGTGACGTCTCTTTGCAGCTAGCAGACAGTCGGTTTAGCCTTTGTGTCTGCTGCCTGGCCTCGGCTCTGGTTTGTCAATCCCCATTTACAAGTCCTACACTACCACTAGTAAGCCTAGCAGATATGCTACGGGAAATGAGAGCAGCACCCTCCCAAGAAGGGTGAATGCCGTCTCGCTTCAAAAGGCCAGGCCTGCCCTCAAAACGCGTCAATTATCTATATAACCCACGTTGTTTTCTGAGCACCATTTAGACATCCAGCGGTGTAGCGCCAATAAGCTGCTGTAGGTTTCGGCGCCACGCCGAATTGGAATGGGACCAGAGCATATTAACATGTATATTATAGTGCGCGTAGAAAAGCACCCACAGAAACCTGCAGTACAGGATGTAAGAGAGACAATAGGATGTCTAAAGAACGTATATGAGCACAGGTGTGCAAACGGTAAAATGAAGTACTATGTATTTCAGAGCTACACACGAAGCCACATGAATAACACAGTTCAGGCTTTAGTTCAGGCTTTTTCTGTGTACTCTCCAGACATGTCTGTATTTAACCTGATTCAATAAAAGGTCAAATGACATAAGACTGGAGACTTCTTTTGCATCAACGAACACATTGCGCTAGGTAGGAGGAGAACAAGTGCAACATCTGCCATCCCAAATAAAGTTAGTAATCAATTTATCCAATTCAGTAAAAAACTTATTGGGAAGAACCACTGGGAGAGTTTGAAATAAAAACAGAAACTTAGGTAAAACATTCATTTTCACAGTGTTAACCCTGGTATTCATAGACAATGGAAGGTATTTCCACCTTAGAAGAGCTCCTTTTAGACATTACAGGATCAAAATTAGTGCATATAATGGCTTCTAGTGAATCAGTAACAATCAGTAACCTAAATACCTGAACCCATCGTCTGAGAAATGAAAACATATAGGTTTATAGGATAACATATACTCTTCTGAAGGTTAACTTTATACCCAGAGAAGGACCCAAAACCTGATAAAGTATTCAGTATGAAAGGGAGGGAGTTAGATGGATCAGCTATGAACAAGAGTAAATCATCACCATAAAATTAAACCTTCATCGTAGTACCCATGCGTTGAATACCCAACGCAAAGTTTTCAATGCTAACGAGAGGGGCTCTATAGCCAGAGCAAACAACAAGGGGGACAATGTGCAGCCCTGTCTACTTCCCCGAAACAGAGGAAAATATGAGGATTGCGTATAATTAGTGCAAACAGAAGAACAGGGAGCACTATATAATGGTTTCACCCAGGAAATGAACATAGGACCAAAACCAAATCTGCTTAAGACTTCAAACAGATACGGACATTGCACCCTATCGAAATAATTTCTGGGTGATCTGCAGAGCCATCCATTGCTATCACATTGAGCACCGTTCAAACATTAGTGAAAAGATAACGGCCTTTAATAAATCCATTTTTGTCTGATGAATATGAGGGAGAACATATTATTAACATATTATTACCGCAGAGCTAGTAATTTGGCTAAAATTTTATAGTCCACATATAGAGCAGGGATGGTGTTCTATATGAAGAGAAAAGTGATGGGTCCTTGAGAAGAAAGATGGATGCCTCAGTTAGAGTGGGAGGTAATACACCAACTGCTAAGGCCTCTTTGTAAACTTGTAAAAGGAGGGGGGCAAACTTGGTGCTACATTTTTTTTAAAATACAGTGGGAAATCCATCTGACCCAGGGGCCTTTCCTGACTGCATTTTAGAAATGGCAGTAAGTATCTCATCTAAATGGATGGGTGAGTCGAGGTCAGAGACCTGTGTAGAGCCAACTGGCTGGAATGATAAACGATCAAAAAATCTATTAATTTCAGGACCGTCATTAATTGACTCGGATGTATATAACTTTTTATAAAAGTCCTGAAATGACTGATTCATCAACAGAGGATCTGTACACATATTACTATTCCCATCCCTAATTTGTGAGATTAGTCTAGCATTGGTAAGGCCTTTTAGACGATGAGCTAATAATCTTGAGGGACTGTCCCCACTCTCATAGTATTTGCTATGAGAATATATTTGCTATGAGAATATCTCTTTTGTGGTCAAAAGGTCAATTTGTAATTGAACCACGGCACGCTCCTCATGCAAGGATGGTGACGGAGAAACAGAATTAAGATGATCCAGTTTAGTAAGTCTATCAGTGAGATTTTGCAGATTAGATCATTTATTAGAATGGGCGGTGTAGGATATAATTTGACCACACAAATAAGCCTTGAGAGTTTCCCAGAGAAGAGCTGCAGACTGCATTAAACTGTGTAAGAAATTATCTATAGAAGAAATCATATACTGTAGGTACAAAAGTCATCCTCAGCTAAAAGTAGGGAATTAAGCCTCCAGGGAACAGTATCGGGATCAACAAATCGAATGATAATCAACTGAGGATATTTTAGGAATCAAAGATTTGGAAATAAAAAAAATAATCAATATGGGAGTAGCACCTATGTGCATGGGAATAATGGGAATAGGATTTAATCATAGAATTGTAATGCATCCAAGGGTCACAGATACCATAATTAGAAAAAAAGTCAAGCACCACTTGGGATGTGTGTGAATTAGGAATAATAGTGGAGGAAGAATGATCTAATACTGGATCAACAGAATTCAAATCGCCTGGGTATGGGTATGAATGGGTATGAAGGGATGGAATAGATCTAATTATCTTACGCATGAACTCAGGGTCATCAAAATTAGGTGCATAAAAATTTACAAGTAATACCGGCTTATTAAGCAACATGCCCCTTACAATTAGCCACCTCCCCGTTCTATCAGAAATAACCTTCTCCATTACAAATGGAATAGCCACTCCTCTGGTTCTGTAGTTGTAAGACGAATGGAAAATCTCACTCTTATTGGTTGCCAGCAGGTTAGAGTGGTCAGAATTATTTAAATGTGTCTCCTGTAAAAAAAATCACATCAGCTTTCAAATGTTTCAATGTATCATAACCCTGGATCTCTTAGTAGTATTATTGAGGTTGTTAACGTTCCAACTTACAATTTTTAGGGACGCCATCGGAAAAAGGTTGTAAAAGATAAGATAATAACGAGTACCTCGGGGTAAGGGAAGAGAAAGAAACAAATAAAATAGAATAAAAGTTATATAAAACACCCATAAAACCTATCCCACACGTAAATTTCCTCCCGGTCGTCTAGCAAACCCTATCAGGGAGTCCACCAAAGCAGAATGTATACAAACCCGAATGTTGTGCTGGGTCTACCTCCTTCTGAAAATAAATTCTTACTTTATCATTACACATGAAAACATAACTGCATCAGCTCCAAACTGTTTCCAAAATCAGACAGCATGCAGATCCCGCATGAACTGTTCTGCCTCTTTAGGACAGTCAAAAATACGGTGATCCTCATTATGTGGAGACGCGCCGGATAAAGTAATCCATACCGTACTCCGCCCATTGAACGTAGTGTATTTCTTACACTACTGTCATGATTAGACCCTCCTCCTCCTGTCACTCATGCCTGTTTTGTTGTGTTAGCCATGTGTTTCTTAGACCCACCTTGTATTTTGTAACCCTTCCCCTTGTTAACTTAGTCAGCTGTCTCTTGTTAGTTATGTTCTATTTATATCCTGTTTGGGCTGGTATGTCGCTGGTTATTTTGTTTGCATATCTAGTTCGTATCTGTATGTAAGCATATTGTATCGCGTTGTATTGTGTCAGCTCAGCCCTGTGTTTATTTGTGTTTTCCTGTATTTTGGTTTTCTGGTCTGTTCTAGTTTAAGTATGTCTTTACATATTGGTTATGTTTCATGTTCGGATTCCCTAACGGACTTGACCCACGCCAGTTTGTACGACCCTGAATTTGGATTGCCCTTTAATAAATCTCGCTCTCCTCAGCATTTGTGTCCACCATATTACCCACCGGCGTTACAAAAAAGCAAGTAATAAAACAGAAATTAAAAACTATCAGCAAATATGCATTTAAAGTCCTGATAGGCTTTTTTTAAAATAAGAAGGTTTTTAATTTACTTTTAAAAGACTCCATAATCTGTGGTGCCCACAGATTGTCAGGAAGGGCATTCCACAAATGTGGGGCAGCAACTTGAAAAGCCCGGTCTCCCATGGTGCGGAGTTTGGACCGGGGTTGCTGAAGACAGTGTGTTTGTTGAGCGGAGTAGTCTTGGAGTATTGTGCGTGATGATGATCTCTTTAAGATAAAGTGGGGCATTATGGTGAAGATGTTGATGGGTGAGCAGGCCGAGTTTGTATTGAATCCTGTAGTTGATGTGTAGCCAATGTAATGTTTGCAGGGTTGGTGTGATGTGATCATATTTGCGTCTCATAATCAGGATCCTTGCAGCACAGTTTTGGATCTGCTGCAACTTCTGTATATTCTTATTATCTTATCTTATCTTATCTTATTCTATATCCCAGTGTGGAGGGCTTTGCAATTGTGACAAAGGCATGGACCAATTTTTCTGCATCATGTTTGAAGATTGAAGAGTGGAGTCTTGCTATATTTTTGAGGTGTAGAAATGAAACTTTGCAGAGGTATCAGACGTGATTATCAAATGATAAATGTGGGTCAAATTTGACAACAAGATTTGTAACAGAGGAGGAGAAAGGAATCCAATAACCAGAGAAAACTATATTACTGATAAAGGATGTCTTGATCTGATGTGAGGTACTGATAAGAATGGCTTCAGTTTTGCTGCTGTTCAACTGAAGGAAGTTCTCTGACATCCATGTCTATCTCCTCCAGGCATGCAGTAAGAGCTGGTGGGGTGGCTGTGGTGGAATTGGGATATGTCTTTAAATAAAGTTGGGTATCATCTGCATAAGAATGAAATTATATCCCATGTTTCCTGATGATGTGGCCCAGGGGGAGCATGTAGACTGTAAACAGTGCTGGTCCAAGCACTGACCACTGAGGGACCCCACAAGTGACAATGTACCCCCTCAGGATGGGGAAGACTATATCAGTTAGACTATATCACTATAGACTATAAGATTATATCACTGTCACACCCCATGACCCTGAGGACTCCAACCCCCAGCATGCTCAACCACTCAGACACCGATCTTCCTCCCCTGAGTACTAGGCCACCTGTTACTTGTTAAACTACACTATTTAAGACTGTCACATGCTACCTACGTCGCAAAGTATTGCCTAAGAGGTTTTGTTACAAAGCATACCGAGCGATTATTTTCTATTATTATTGCTATTTATGGGTAGATCTGGTTTGTTTAGTTCGACAATTCTTCGGATTTTCCCTCTGGTACTTTTGAGTATATTTATTGTTCAGGATTACGACATTAGAAGCTGTATATATGCTACTGCTCTGCTTTGTATGCTTGCATTCTCTTGCAAGATTGCATCGATCATTAAACATCTCAGAATCTGCAAGCGTCTGTCTCTGTATCATGTAACCAGGGTCACATTTTCAATTAATCAGATAAAGACATGGAGGTGAAGAGAACTTTGTATGTACAAATCTTGAAGAAGATAATCTAAACAAAGTTGAACACAAAAACACTGAGAAGGTCTTAGCTAAAACTTAGTTAAATCTAGCTGTTCAAATAACTATGACCTTTCATAAATAATGTCCAGCGGTTCGACTCTCATGTGTTGAGGATTTTTGGTGGCTTCGACGTCCTCTCTGAATTCTCCTGGAATTAGGAGGGAATTTCCACCTCAGGTTCCTCATTGATAAAAAGCGACGTCATCCAGGTGTCCTGGAAATCGTCCTTCTGGTTATGAAGTCCAGGAATGTGAGTCTCGTCCACAGTTTAACGACAGGGAATTGATTGACTTTGTTTCAGTCCGTGTGGTCGCGTTAGCAAGCTTGATGGAAGTAGTTCGGTGAATCTGTTGCCTCGGTAACATTGATCAGTTGGTTGTTTACACCATAACGCGGGCTCGTTAAGTAATACGACTTTCAGCAGTTTTGCTGTTAATCATACTAACATTGCTCTTAACAATAAAGAAAATCAGAGAAATGGTGGAGCTTAAAAAGGTCTAACCTCGGTGGCGGGCAAACCAGAGATAGATATCGGGGCCTCCCTTAAATAGGTCTAACCTTGGTGCAGGTCAAACCAGAGAAGTACACTTTGACGAAGTACTACTAAACTGGCTATGTCAATACCAAAGGATAAGACCAAGTCTAATTATGAGTGATACCCATTGAATCAAGAATTGCTTGAAATTTTATTGTAAATGTAAATTTTCAAAGTGGATATTAAAATCGCCAATTATAATCACCTTATCAGTTGATATCACTATATTAGACAGAAAGCCAGAGGATGGTAAAGAGTGGTTAACATCTCTGTCACTTTGTTGGTTTGACACAGCGAGAATGAGGTATTCAAGAGAATTAAACTTGAAGCCTGATTTTTGAGTGACGCTTATATCGGAGTCATATAGTGTGGCGACACCACCTCTGCGACCATTTGGACAGAAGTTATGAATATAACGGTAGCTGGAGGGAAACACTTCGTTTAGGGCCACGGCAACTAGCGCATGTGCCACAGAATGTTGTTTGACGATATTTAGATTATAGTGTGTGCGCGAGGCTACACTGGTAAACAGTTAACGAAGGCATTATATATTAAAAGATTTATTATATTTATCAGTGAATATTCATGTTATTCATGCCATCAGCGTAATATAAACCACTGCAGCCGAGTAGCACCGCTTGAATACACCGCATCTGCCTCCACAACGCCGTCACCCATAATGGGCACATGCCGACAGGGGAGTGGCAACAGCCAACATAACTGGCTTGACAGAAGCTGCACCCGACCATCGCCAATTTCACCAGCCACTTGAAATCCATTTGTTATGCTGGCCAAAGTACCGTTTGTAGGTTTTGTGGCAACTAAAATGTTGTATAACTTTTGTTAATTTATGTTGGGTGAACGAGTGTAGCTGACTGCCGGCTTGCCATCTATAACATGTCGAATGTACAATATAGTAGGCTTAGAGTACAGTGAGTGTTAAGCAATTAACGAAAGTAGATGCAGATTGTAACGTTTCTAAGGGCAGACAGGCTGGACGCACGTGAGGACACTGGATGTCTTCTTTTAATAAAGACTACAAGGGGATTACATGGAATTCACTGACATTACAAAGCAACTTAAATACAAACCAACAGAACTAACAAACAAACTAGAATCAAACATACATGAATAAACTAGGGAAACCAGACAGCAGGTACTCACAGGGACCAGAAACAACCGACCAGGGAAGAGGGCAAACATGGGGCTAAACATGGGATAAAGTTCTGGGTGGCCGCTGATGTTGAGACAAAAATATATGCTGAACGCAATTCCTATCTAGGAGAGATGAAAGCAGGCCGGCTGGTCAACGGTTGTCCGAAAATATTGTGTTGCGATTGATGACGCCTTTCATGGGTAAAGGAAGAAATGTAACGACTGACAATTTCTTCACTTCATTGACACTTGCAAACACCCTATTGGCGAACAAAACCACTATTGTTGGAACGATGAATAAAATCAGACGTGAGATGCCCCCATGTACACAGGCACAGTCTGAAAGATTTTCCACCAAGGTGTTGCGGGCTGGAAAAATAACTCGATTTACCAGGCAAAACCTAAAAAAAATGTATGCATCCTGAGCACAATGCATCAGACAGTTTCAATTGATAATGGCGCAAAGAAACTGCCTGAAACTGTTTCCCTATTACAACACGACTAAATGTGGCGTCGATGTTATGGACCAAATGGCGACTGTATTCGGTGAAGGGAGGCACCCGTAGTTGGCCTGTAGCGGTGTTCTACAACCTCCTAGACCTGGCTGCAATAAATGCACATATATTGTTCAAACAGTGCATGAACGTTAACCTGAGCAGACGAAGGTTTATTCTCGAGTTGGTAAAGGAGCTGTGTGCACAGCAGAAAATGGCGAAAGCAGCTAGGGCAGTGGCACAAAAGCGAATTTTACCTGAACCCCCTTGCCCGCCCTCAAAAAGAAAACAATGTCAAGTCGGCAGATGTTCAGGGAACAAAACTTATGACATTTGCCAGACATGTAAGCGACTGGTCTGTGGAAAATGTGCAAAGACTGCACCTAAGTTGTGTTTTTGAATGTTAAGTTGTGTGAAGCAGACACAATCCAAAACAAAGAGGACTTGACTTGAGCTGGGGAACTTAAACTCACGCTTAAAGAGAGAAGGGAGGCACCCGTCGTTGGCCTGTAGCGGTGTGTTACAACCTCCTAAACCTGGCTGCAATAAATGCACATATATTGTTCAAACAGTGCATGAACGTTAACCTGAGCAGACGAAGGTTTATTCTCGAAGTTCACAATTCAGTACATAAAGGAACTTGACGAGCTGGGGAACTAAACTTATGCAATATAAGCTAAAGAGAGAAGGGAGGCACCGTCATTGGCTTGAAGCGGTGTGCTACAACCTCCTAAACCTGGTTGCAATAAATGCACATATATTGTTCAAACAGTGCATTAACGTTAACATGAGCAGACGGAGGTTTATTCTCGAGTTCACAACTCAATATATAAAGGGAACTTAACTTGAACTGGGGAACGAAACTTAAGCTAGATCGAATGTAAATCACTGAATGGTGATAAAGCTGCTTGTGAACATCCATACTTCGATGGAAACATCTTCAAACATCTGAACACATTTGTTAGAATGTGGGAGCACACATCGGCTATTCTCCAATCGAACACGTCTCCAATTGAAATGGCAACACAATACGGCGAGAGAACAAAGTAAACATTATAGAGAGGAGAGAGGCAACTATATACGTGAAGCCAATGTTTGATTCTACCACTGCATTGTATCATTTTAATACTTTTGCATTTTGTTACGAATTGAGATGTTTTTTCATGCACATAGCCTACCTTTTATAATTATGTTTTCGTAATTAATTTTAGCATGAGCCTATTTGTACTTTTTATTCTTTGTCCCATATAAAACATTATATACATTTGTTTGCAGATTTGTTATGTTCACCATAGCCTGCATTACACTAACATACACAACTTTTAGTCTACAGACATGAAAACATGAAATGGCATGACATATACAAATAAACTTGCTTTGGCTCAGTCTGCGGGCTTCACGTTTGCTACTTTGAGTATTGAACAAGCTTTCTGTGGATGTGGGGGTTGAAGGTTCCAACGCACTCTGTTGCATTAGCAAGACAATAGACGTTAACGCTTCACAGCGGGTGGTGTGGGCCAGTAGGTCAGTGGTGTTCCATACGAACGATAATCTAGTGACATACACGCCAACAGAATACTACACAAATAAGCAAACTATTACACTAACCAAGCAAACTCTTACACTAACCATGAAACTAAACCAATATTTTGCATTTACGATTTCGCACAAACCAGGAAATGCAATATGAAACTAAATAAAACAGACAATGGGAGGCTCCCAAAACCATGTCACAGGGCACTAATTCTAAAAGGTTATTTAGTCACATTAATTTGTTATTGACGTTACATGCAAATGTCATACAATGATTCAACTCTTGTTAACTGTCTACCATTGTACCCAAAGCCTACAATAATGTACCTTTGACATGTTATAGATGGCAAGCCGACTGTCAGCTCATTCACACATACATAAATGAACAAACAAAAGTTATAAATCTTAGTTTACACAAATTCTACAAATGGCTTTCAAGTGGCTGGTGACATTGGAGATGTTTGGTGCAGCTTCTGAGAAGCCGGTTACGATGGCTGTTGCCACTTCTAATCGGCATGTGCCCATTGCGGGTGACACGTAGTGGAGGCAGATGCCGATTGTATTCAAGCGGTGCTACTCGCTCGCAGTGGTTTATATTATGCTGATGGCATGAATAACATGAACATTCACTGATAAATTTAATAAATCTTTTAATATATAATGCCTTCGTTAACTGTTTACCAGTGTAGCCTGCGCACACTATAATCTAAATATCGTCAAACAACATTCTAAACTCATAATTTAGAGCTAGCTAGCCGGCTATCGGCTAGAATCGTTCACCAAACATAAAGCAGATGCCACAATCGAGTGGCACAAGCCACACTAAGTGCCACGATTTTGTGGCACATGCCGCTAGTTGCCGTTTTCCAGTGACGTATTTTGTGGCACATGCCAAACAGGGACTGAACCCCCTCTCTCCAAATGGTCAATCATACCTGAATGAATTTCACAGACTTTTTTTTCAAGTAATAATGGTTTCTGCTTCAGGTTCTGGTGACACTGAAAAAGCTCTAGTACAATGTAACGAGTATACAGTTTTGCGACCAGGTAATGACCGTTCGCTTGGGCTGCTGTCTGTGAATCACAGCTATGTTGCTGCATCTATTTACCCTACATTCTAGCAGCAGGGAAAACAGGTGCACCATATAGACATATTTGTGGAACGGGTCGGAATACCCACAGAGTAGCATGTGTGCCGACACGTCTAAAAAGATACTAATTTTAGCTTGGATACACAATGGCTCAGGGATATGCTAGTGTAGAGGAGCAGGCCTTCATGGAGGATTGGACTTTGGAGGTAAAAGAAACTCTGGTTAGCATGTGCATCAAAGGATTGTCGCTAGAAGCTAGCAAAAGAGTTCATTTTACATTTGCTCTTGTCTGAGGGTTGTAAGCTTAGTACTATGAGTAAACTCCAAAATATATTTTTTAAAAAGCCTAAGCAACACTTTTAGCTGCTACAGGCTATTTAATACTCCGCACCAGCCTAAACTCCTTAGAGCAACATAAAAAAGCACTGGACGATATGTGTAACTTGGAAAGCCTCCAATCTGAGGAGATCAGTAGAATGCATTTACAATGGATCACCACCTTATCGTGGTGGAGGGGTTTGCGTGCCCATGTGATCCTAGGAGCTAGGTTGTCGGGGGCAATGCCCCTGGTAGGGTCTCCCATGGCAAATTGGTCCTAGGTGATGGGCCAGACAAAGAGTGGTCCAAATAAACCCCAATGGAATATGAAAACAGGACCCAGATACCCTTGCCCGGATCAGGGTTACTGGGGCCTCACCCTGGAGCCAGGCCTGGGGGAGGGGCTCCTCGGCGAGCGCCTGGTGGCCGGGTCTCTACCCATGGGGCCCGGCCGGGCACAGCCCGAAGGAATTACATGGGTTCACTCTCCCATGGGCCCACCACCTGTGGGAGAGGTAGTACTTGGGGTACGGTGCATTGTGGTTTGGGCGGTGGCCGGGCGGGGGGCCTTGGCGTACCGACCCTCGGTTACTGAAGCTGGCTCTTGGGACATGGAACGTAACCTCTCTGGGTGGGAAGGAGCCTGAGCTGGTGTGTGAGGCTGAGAGATACCAACTAGATATAGTTGGGCTCACCTCCACACACAGTTTGGGTTCTGGAACCAATCCTCTCGAGAGAGGCTGGACTTTATTCTTTTCTGGAGTTGCCCAGGGTGAAAGGCAGAGGGCTGGAGTGGGCTTACTCATAGCTCCCGGCTCGCTGCCTGTGTGTTGGGGTTTTCCCCAGTAGATAAGAGGGTTGCTTCCCTGCGCCTTAGGGTCGGGGAAAGGGCTCTGACTGTTGTTTGTGCTTATGCACCGAATGGCAGTTCGGAGTACCCGGCCTTCTTGGAGTCCTTGGAGGGGGTACTGGAAGGTGCCCCTTCTGGGGATTCCATTGTTCTGCTGGGGGACTTCAATGCTCACGTGGGCAATGACAGTGGGACCTGGAAGGGCGTGATTGAGAGGAATGGCCTCTCCGATCTGAACCCGAGTGGTGTTCTGTTATTGGACTTCTGTGCTCATCACAGTTTGTCCATAACGAACACCATGTTTGAGCACAGAGGTGTCCATAAGTGCACATGGCACCAGGACACCTTAGGTCGCAGTTCGATGATCGATTTTGTAATCGTCGAACTTGCGACCGTGTGTCTTGGACACTCGGTAAAAGAGAGGAGCTGAGCTGTCAACCGATCACCACCTAGTGGTGAGTTGGATCAGATGGCGGGCGAGGATGCCAGACTGACCTGGCAGACCCAAACGTACTGTGAGGGTTTGCTGGGAACGGCTGGCAGAGGAACCTGTCAGAAAGGTCTTTAACTCCCACATCCGACAAAGCTTTGACCGCATCCCGAGGGAGGCCGGAAACATTGAGTCTGAGTGGGCTTGGTTCCGTGCTTCTATTGTCAATGCAGCAGATCGGAGCTGTGGCCGCAAGGTTGTCGGTGCCTGTCGTGGCGGCAATCCCAGAACCCGGTGGTGGACACCTCGGGTAAGGGAGGCCGTCATGCTGAAGAAAGAGTCCTATCGGGCCTGGTTGGCCCGTGGGACTTTGGAGGCAGCAGACAGGTACAGGGGGGCCAAGCGGATCGCGGCTTTGACTGTCGCAGAGGCAAAAACTCGAGTGTGGGAAGAGTTTGGTGAGACCATGGAAAGTGACTTTCGATCGGCTCCGAGGAGGTTCTGGCAAACCGTCAGGCAACTCAGGAGGGGAAAGCGTTTCCCGACCAACACTGTATACAGTGAGGCTGGGGATCTGCTGACCTCGACTGGGGATGTCATTAGGCGGTGGAAGGAATACTTCGAGGATCTTCTCAATCCCACCACCACGTCTTCCATAGAGGAAGCAGAACCAGAGGACTCAGACGGGGGTTTGCCCATCACTAGGGCTGAGGTGACCAGGGTAGTTGTGAAACTCCTTGGAGCCAAGGCTCCGGGGGTGGATGAGATCCGTCCTGAGTTCCTTAAGGCTCTGGATGTTGTGGGACTGTCTTGGTTGACACGTCTTTGCAACATCGCGTGTACATCGGGGGCAGTGCCTCTGGATTGGCAAACTGGGGTGGTGGTTCCCCTTTTTAAGAAAGGGGACCGGAGAGTGTGCTCCAACTATCGGGGATCACACTTCTCAGCCTTCCCGGTAAGGTCTATGCAGGGGTTCTGGAGAAGAGAGTCCGTTCGATAGTCGAATCTCAGTTACAAGAGGAACAATGTGGATTCCGTCCTGGTCGTGGAACACTGGACCAACTTTTCACCCTTGCGAGGGTCCTAGAGGGTGCATGGGAGTTTGCTCAACCAGTCCACATGTGCTTTGTGGATTTGGAAAAGACATTCGACCGTGTCCCTCGGGGATTCCTCTGGGGGTGCTCGGGGAGTATAGAGTGCGGGGCCCGTTGCTACGGGCTATCCAGTCCCTGTACAAACGGAGCAGGAGTTTGGTTCGCATGGCCGGCAGTAAGTCAGACTGGTTTCCGGTGGGAGTTGGACTCCGCCAAGGCTGCCCTTTGTCACCGATTCTGTTCATAACTTTTATGGACAGAATTTCTCGGCGTAGCCAAGTGGCGGATGGGGTTCGGTTTGGTGGCCTCAGGATTCCACGCCTTCTCTTTGCAGATGATGTGGTCCTGTTGGCATCATCGGGCCGAGACCTACAGCTCTCGCTGGATCAGTTTGCAGCCGAGTGCGAGACGGCTGGGATGAGAGTCAGCACCTCTAAAACTGAGACCATGGTACTCAGTCGGACAAGGGTGGAGTGCCCTCTCTGGGTCGGGAGTGAGTCCTTGCCTCAAGTGGAGGAGTTTAAGTATCTCGGGTTCTTGTTCACGAGTGAGGGAAGGATGGAACGAGAGATTGACAGGCGGATCGGTGCTGCGGATGCAGTATTGCGGTCGCTGTACCGGACCGTTGTGGTGAAGAGAGAGCTGAGCCAAAAGGCAAAGCTCTCAATTTACTGGTCGATCTACGTTCCGACTCTTACCTATGGTCACGAGCTTTGGGTAGTGACCGAAAGAATGAGATCTTGAATACAAGCGGCCGGAATGAGGTTCCCGCGCAGTGTGTCTGGGCTCGCCCTTAGAGATAACGTGCGGAGCACAGTCATCCGGGAGGGGCTCGGAGTAGAGTCACTGCTCCTCCACGTAGAGAGGAGCCAGCTGAGGTGGTTCGGGCATCTGGTTCGGATGCCACCTGGGCGCCTGCCTAGGGAGGCGCTCTGGGCATGTCCAACTGGGAGGAGGCCCCGGGGAAGACCCAGGACACGCTGGAGAGATTATATCTCTCGGCTGTCCTGGGAACGCCTTGGTATCCCCCCCAGAAGAGCTGGAAGAGGTGGCTGGGGAGAGGGAAACCTGGGCCTCTTTGCTTAGGCTACTGCCCCCGCGACCCGGACCCGGATAAGCGGAAGACAATGGATGGATGGATGGCATTTACAAATAAACAGCTTTGCATATGAAAAACAAGGCAGAGTGAGACTGGGCAAGGCAGAGTGAGATATTCACTAGGCAAATAGCTAGTCTCCAAAGTAAGTTGAGAGCAGGTATGAATTATGCCTCAACTTTGGAGAAATGCTGTGATAATTCTGGAATTCCTGTGTCTGCAGTGCGACACATCTTCAACCCTCAAAATCATATCATGCCAATGTTGGATGATACCAAGGGTGATGAAGATGATATGTTAATGGCCTTTGTTAACAGCATAGATCAGGCCCGCCAGCAGGGGGTTGTGTTACCACCCCCACCAGCACCAGTCCTTGCACCTGGGGTAGGGCCACAGCCTCATATAAATGGTGTTGATCAGCGGCCTATAGCTGTGATACCACAGCTAGCAGGCGCAGCTGGGTTGGTCCAGGCTGTGCGGTAAGTGCCCGCACCCCAGGCTAGCAAACCAAGTACCTCTGAGAAACGTTGCAAATTCTGTAACAAGGTAGGGCACACAATTGAATATTATTTAAAGTGAAATAAACTGAAGTCTAAAAAATTGCATAGGCTCAAGGAACATCAAGAGCAGTGAGTACCAGACGTTAAGAGAGCAGCTTGTGCAAATCAGTCAGCTGCTAGTGTAACATAGCAATAAAGTTATAATTACACAAAATTCCCTTTTTAATTCAACCTTTATATGTGCTGGCCAGTTTACTTTGGGAAGCCCCACCCATTCTCTTCTGCCTTAAAGTCTCCTCCCCTCACTCTACCAACTCCATTTTAATTCTGCATTGTATGAGCAGGTAGGTGTTATAATTTACTCCAAACCAAAATCCAATATAATCCTACAGTTTAGTTAACACAGATACATCACTGGACTCTTGAATACATTTTTGGATTCTTTATCAGCGGATTTGCTGCTTATTTTCTTGATGACTATTTTAAGATTAGTTACAGTTCTATACAGGTAGCTAGCATTACACACCATGGTCTGTCCGCTAAACCAGCGGGTTGAGTTATTCCTTATATTCTTTTTTATATGAGGAGAATAGAGAGGCATGGAGCACCTATCCAGCACTAAAGGTTGGATTGTTTCTTTTGCCAGAATTAAAGACATCAAAACACAACGCAGAGCCTATTTGATAATTGTGGTAGCACGACAGTCATCCACTGGTTACACTAGAACAGTTAGCGCCTCAAAGCCATTAGATTTGAATGAGTACTAAAAAGGCCTGTGGGTCTCTGAAGGAGACTTGGTTCTTGGTGTTTGTAAAACCCCTACAAAACTGACCTTGCTTTTCCACTATATTTTAGCATTTTATGATGTAGTGAAAGAACTGATGAAACAGTGTTGAGAAAACCTGATGTCATGTTTCCTTAAATAGATAAGATTTGCAGAATTCACCAGAAACAAGATAGCACAAAGGTAGAAAAAATAAGTTCTCATTTCAGTTGATGTCACTCCCATTTGAACCAGATAGATTGTTGTGCTTGTTCCTCATATCCTTAGTGTGACGGGCAGGAGGTGCGAACGAAAAGGAAGCGATCATGCCAAGTCTCAGAGAAAAAGAGGGGTTTAATGAATAACGTGCGCAAACCAAAAACCCATGCACTTGACCCAGATTAAGGATACAATAACCAGCAGTCAACTGGTACAAAGACAAGGCATATATAGACAAACGGCCATCAGGTGAGGGAGCTAATAAGCCCCACCCACCTGAGGGACGCACACAACGCAACAACAACAGGACAACTGCCGCTGTACCGTAGGTGACCGGGAGGGGGAGCCTCCCTCACCGTGACAGACCCCCCCACCAAGCCGCACTACGGCCCGATGTGCGGTCCACAGCGGCAGTACAAAAGACACGAGACGAAGGGGCAGGAAGGCGGGGACAAGGCAGGGTAACACCTCCTGCGGTCCCGGAGCTGAAACACAAAACATACAACATAAATTAGCTCCCGCCTCCCTGGGCGGAACCCTGGACCGACTGGGCCGTCAACAATAGACAAACCACGCCCCAGTTGGTCACAGAGCCCTCACGCCCCAAAAGGCCCCACAAAGTGTGCGTGTGTGCAGGTTACCTCCCCAGGGAGCGGTTGATCGCCTCCTGGACCTACCTCTCGGCTCGGGGCAAACCCTTGCACCCAGCAAGGCGTGACCCTGAGCAACCCCGAGCACGAGGGGGGATCTCTGTCTTCAGCAGGAGCTCTTCAGTCCGGAGCTCTCTAGTCCCCCACACACATGCGAGCAAGATGGCGCCGCGAATGGCTGCCTCGGTGACGAGCTCCTCAGTCCTGTGTGTGTTTTTGTTTGTTAATGTTGTTTATTGTAACTCAAATTCAGTAAGTTGGAGCAAGGAACAATTATATACCTTCAGGGACAATGTTTCACCAGTTTTTACCCCGGAGCTTTTTCAAGATCACATCGGGTGCGTTAGCACTGCTCGGCCTGGCGAGGAGACGGGGGAAGCCCCGGCGCAGAGGCAGACGAGCTGGCGCGCTCGTACGGCTGAGACGGCGGGGGTTTCGGACCCCTCTACCATCAATATTCCTCTCCAACCTGCGCTCTCTTCACAACAAAACTGAAGAGATACTCCTACTCAACCGGACCAACAAGGACTTCGCGAACGCTTCTGCCCTCTGCTTTACGGAAACCTGGGCTTCCGACCTGATCCCGGATAGCGCGCTGCACATCCCGGTTTCCAGCTGCATCGAAGCGGACAGAGACGCAGAGCTAAGCGGCAAGAGCAAAGGTGGAGGAATCTGCTTCTACCTTAGCGAGCGCTGGAGTACAGACAACAAGGTACTGCTACACTCATGCTCCCCTCATCTGGAATCTTTCTTCATCAAATGCAGACCGTTCTACTCTCCCAGGGAGTTCGGCTCCTTCATCCTGGCCGGCGTGTACATCGCGCCGAACGCACGCACGATCGATGCGCAGAAACAGCTGGCTGAACAGGTATTAAAAATTGAGAGAGAACCCGGACTCCCTGCTCATCATTATGGGGGACTTCAACAGCGCGAAACTCACGAACGAACTGCCCAAATACAGACAGCACGTCACCTGCGCTACGAGAGAGGAAAACATTCTTGATCACTGTTACACCGCTATTAAAGGCGCCTATCACGCGGTCACACACGCAGCCCTCGGGCACTCCGATCACCACCTTGTTCACCTCATCCCGAAATACAGGCAAAACCTTAAAAGCCTGTCATTACAACAGTGAAGAGGTGGACCAGTGGAGACATTGAGAAGCTCCAGGACTGCTTCGAATCCACAAACTGGAGTGTGTTCAAAGAGACGGCAGACGGACTAGACGAGTACACGGACATCGTGACGTCATACATCAGTTTCTGTGAGGACTGCTGTATTTCTACTACATCACACAAGAAATACAGCAATGACAAGGCATGGTTCTCTGCTGAACTCAGGCAGCTTCGGCGGGAAAAGGAGGCAGCATTTAGGAGTGGGGACAGGACTGTTTTCAAAGTGGCCAAATACAGACTGGAGAAAGGGATTAAAGCAGCAAAGCACAGATACTCTGAACAGCTGAAAAGCCACATTGCTGCTAATGGCCCATCTTCAGCCTGGACAGCCCTGGAGCAGATCACCAATCACAAGGTGAGAAAGACCCCACTCCTGATTAACGACTGCCGGCTCACCAACGACCTGAATGAATTCTACTGCAGATTTGAGCCATCAAAGAACAATCTTCAGGCTGTCTGCCCCATTCAGTCAACCTCCCCCCCACCCTGGCTCTCTCACCTCTGCCCCCTGCACACTTCTCCGTCAATCTGGAAGATGTTCAAAGGCTCTTCAGTAGACAGAAGGCGAGGAAAGCTCTAGGGCCTGACTCAGTCTCTCCATCCACCCTAAAGCACTGCAGTGACCAGTTAGCACCAGTTTTCACCAAGATCTTCAACAGATCACTGGAACTCTGCTCTGTTCCCGCCTGTTTCAAAGCCTCTACCATCATTCCAATTCCCAAGAAATCCACCATCTCCGGACTTAATGACTATAGACCAGTAGCTCTGACTTCCATAGTCATGAAGGTCTTTGAACGCTTGGTCCTATCCCACCTGAAAGCCATTACAGGCCCTCTGCTGGACCCCCCTGCAGTTCGCATACAGAGCTAACAGATCTGTCGAGGTTGCAGTTAACTTGGCCCTGCACGTCACGCTGCAGCATCTCGACAGTCCTGGAACCTACGCTAGAGTTCTGTTTGTGGACTTCAGCTCGGCATTTAACACAGTGATGCCGCAGCTCCTGGGAGTCAAGCTGTCCCAGCTGTCAGTGCCAGATTCCATGTGCAGGTGGATTTTGGACTTTCTAACAGACAGGAGACAGCAGGTGCGGCTAAGAAAACACTCATCGGATCTCCGGACCCTCAGCACTGGAGTGCCGCAAGGCTGCGTGCTCTCACCCCTACTCTTCAGTCTCTACACCAACGACTGTGTCTCCAGGGAACCAACTGTGAAGATCCTGAAGTTTGCTGACGATCTCACTGTGGTAGGCCTCATAACTAATGGTAACGAGTCTGCCTACAGACAGGAAGTCGAACAGTTGGTCTCCTGGTGCAGCAGCAACCACCTGCTGCTCAACACACAGAAGACTGTAGAGATGGAGGTTGACTTCAGACACAGCCCCCACTCCCCCCCCCCCCTCAGCATCAATGGCTCTGCAGTTTCCACTGTGGAATCACTCAAGTTCCTGGGTACCATCATATCCAAGGACCTGAAGTAGGAGAGGAACACGGTCTCCATAGCAAAGAAAGCCCAGCAAAGAATTTTCTTCTTGAGACAGCTGAAGAAATTCAACCTGCCACAGACTCTGATGATCTAGTTCTACAGAGCCATCATCGAATCCATCTTCACATCCTCGATCACCATCTGGTTTGGTTCCTCCACCTCACAGGAACGAGCCAAACTGCAGCGCATCATCAGGACAGCAGAGAGGATCATTGGATGTAACCTGCCAACGCTTCAGGACATCTACATCAGCAGGGTGAGGAAGCGTGCTGGCAAAATCAGAGCTGACCCCTCTCATCCTGGACATCACATCTTCGAGACCCTCCCCTCTGGTAAAAGACTCAGGTCCATCAGAACCAGCACAACACGACACGCCAACAGCTTCTTCCCCAGAGCTGTAGCTCTCCTCAACCACAGTGCTCACCACAGTGACATCCTGCACCTCAACTGAACTGTATTTCTGATCGCTAAACTCAATATGTACAGAACTCACTGCACTGACCAACACTGCTGCCCACTTGCACTATTCTGTATAGTAAGTTATTGTAATTGTAAATTGTAAATAATATCTACAGCCACTTATTCACCATACATAATATTCACATATACATATATATAACAAATACACACAGGCTCTTATACATATCCAATATATATTTATTGTATTTCAAATTTCTAGTGTGTTATTTGTAACAGTCTTGTGTGCTTGTGTATGTCATACATGTGAGCTCTCACCAAGGAAAGTTCCTCGTATGTGCAACATACTTGGCGGAATAAAGTGATTCTGATTCTGATTCTGATTCTTATCTGGGAAGCCCCTTTTTCCCCTTCAGGGAGGCCTCTTACAACCAAGGCTCTGTTCACCCCACAACATCAGGGGGCTCCTGACTACTTGGGAGATCCCACAAGGTCCAGGGACGCCGCAGCCAACTGCCAGGAGGAACCTGCACACAACATCTACGCACACACACACACACAACACAACACAAACGAGCACGTGCCCTGACCATCTCAACCCCTTTTCATGGAGAGGGGGGAGGGATCTCCATCCTAGCAGGTGGTGACCCCTGCAGCAGAGTACCGCATGCCTCCACTGCGTTCCCCACCAAACTCAGGGGCACCACCGGCTCAGGAGACGCCCTCCACCAGGTCAGGGCCTCCTTCTGGAGCAGCGCGATCCGTACCACAGACCGTGGCACGGGACCCTCCATAGCCCCTCCCCCAAACGCCCCCTTTGGGGAAGGAGCGTACGGGGAATTACATAAAACAATTCACAAACACGCTAGGACAAACACAAAGTGGGCGACACATACACACAGACCACACACACGCGCACTTACCCTCTCACCGGTGGGTTTCATACCCCCTCACATTCCCGGTAGGGCCTCCCTCAGGAGCTGCGCCATCGGTGGCACGGGACCCTCCATAGCTCCCCCCCAAAAACACACTTAGGGGAGGTGAGGAGCATACAGGGAATTACAGGTATACACGCTAAGACAAACACAAACACACAAGACAAACAAACGGCATGCGCACACTGCACTCGCTAGCGCCAGTCCACCATCACATATATATAAACACAAACACATAACGACGATGGACTGGCTTAACGCGAGGCACACGCAGACACACTGGAGGAGAGCACTGTTATGGTCACTAGCTCCGTTCACCGCCGTGCTACATAAAATACATAAACAAAACATTTAAGCACGGCGGGGACGAGCAGTGAGTGACCAGGCTCTCCTCACACACAAAACAAAGTAACAAATAAAACGCAGACAAACACTTACCACGAGACATGACCACAAACGAAGGAGAAAGTAAAGGAGACTGGCTTCTGAAAGGTGGCTGGTTATTCTGTGACGGGCAGGAGGTGCGAACGAAAAGGAAGCGATCATGCCAAGTCTCAGAGAAAAAGAGGGGTTTAATGAATAACGTGCGCAAACCAAAAACCCGTGCACTTGACCCAGATTAAGGATACAATAACCAGCAGTCAACTGGTCAGGTGAGGGAGCTAATAAGCCCCACCCACCTGAGGGACGCACACAACGCAACAACAACAGGACAACTGCCGCTGTACCGTAGGTGACCGGGAGGGGGAGCCTCCCTCACCGTGACACTTAGGCATTATAAACAAAAAGATTTTTTCTTTATGCCTGAAAGTGCGACTTCAATGGTGTGACTGTCACACCAATAAAAATTTCAACTGTTCCCATGTGAACTTAACAGGGTTACATGTATTTCTCTTGACTGATATTTCTAAGCAAGCTGTATTCTGTGCTCCACCTCCCCGACTGGTAATCTGAGCTGGCAGATCTGTGTATGGGGTCTCAAGTCCAAATACACAGGGGCTGTTTTACCTCTCCCCTTCAGTTCCCCTAACTAAAAAGTAAGCCATTTAATATGCCAGCACTAAAACACTTGACAAAGCAAACATGAAAAATCTCAAAATAAAAGATGTTTCTGTGCAAA
Source organism: Brachyhypopomus occidentalis (assembly GCA_020368025.1). NCBI lineage: Eukaryota > Metazoa > Chordata > Actinopteri > Gymnotiformes > Hypopomidae > Brachyhypopomus > Brachyhypopomus occidentalis. Next base: position 218,988 of record JAGXOD010001406.1, read on the forward strand.
CTACTAGTTGTTGTCTATTCTGTTTGACACTTTACACATACTTGCCTTCAGCACCATGACCTCCTACCCCTGCAATGGAATGTAAAAACTCTTCCCTGCACTTCAGAAAAACATCTCCATTACTCCTCAAAGACATCCACGAACATGTCAGCACAGCATAGCTTTGCTCACAATTCTCACATGACTCTGAAGAGTTAAGGCCTGATAATTAAGCATAAGTATTAGAGAAGATTTTTGATACAGTTTTGTTATGCTAATTCAAAACAAGACTTGTAATATTTTCCTCAAAGACTAGCATAGTGACTGACTACAGTGGAAATTTTAATATCAGCATAACACATGAAAATAACATATATATAAACTCAGACCATTCTTCATCCCTTAAAATATGCAAAGTTCACAGCTGTGGGACTAATAAAGGACTGTTTTAACGCGTAAAGGGCCATGCATTAAATTTGCACATTTTTTTTCATACCATTTTTTTTCAAACGATTTAAAAATGCAGCCTGTTTCTCCCTCATGTCTTTGTAAAAGTGAGACACTAACTACATGTGGTTCTTTAAAAGCAAAAGAGGTCCAGTCTAATTTAAAGTGCTTACCATTCCTCACCTTTCCAGATGGAACAGTTGCTTAAACACATGCCTAACATGCTTGAACCTTCACATGAGAACTGCATGTACACAGCGAGCTTTCGTCCTCTCAGGCAGTATTATATTCTTATCACTCCAGCCTGCTACAGAGAAACAACAACAGAGGACATAGGTGGTGGGAAAAAGGTTTGACTGGACGACAAAGTGAAAAGTGAAAAGTGAAGCCTCCATGTGTCAGCTGCCCTCTAGTGGCTGGCTGCTGTACAGGTTTCAACCCCACCCATTCCATGTAAGTGAATGGCTCAGACGACAATCTTTCATTTCAATTTATATTACACATCAAATATGTTTTTTGGGGCAGTAATGTTCTGTCATATCTATAAGAGGCTCTTCTGTTGCTATCTCTCCCAGTGTTTTTCGTTACAATAAATAGCTTAACAATAACTTTATAAAAGTTATTTGTTGTTACTTAAAGGGGTGTAGCGATGACATCTAATGGTTGACATATAATAGCTCAAACGTCGTAAACGTGCTCAACCGCAAAATTCTTAAACTTCACTTGAGAGCTGTATTAAGCTTCGTCTTAACCTTTTACATAGACTTTTAAACTCTTTATCATTTTATATTTGACTTTGTTATCTAATAGATGTATTCACTTTTACATTTTTTAAGTGAAACAATGGGTCTGACCCAAACCTAGTGAGCTGTCAAAGTATGCATTCGGTCTGTCCCAAAACCTAGGGAGCTGGCTAAATAGGCATTGTTTACGTGGGCAGCTGTTTAAGTAGAGGCAGCTTTTTAAGTAGACAGCATTCTAACTGACATCTATCCTCATAAATCATATTATTGAGATTATTATCGAACTAATTAGCTATTATAAACACCGGTCGCATACATTTGGCAAGAACAAGATGTGATTGAATTTCTGTCTAACTAGATCTAGAACAAATTTCTTAGCACAAGAAGCAGCTTACCTAACGTGACAATTAAAAACAGCGATAAATATGGGAAGAAGAGAATCCATCATGCTAATTTATGGAACCCCATTCCCGCCACCTAAAATAAAAAAAGTCTAGCACATATTTTATTCTCATCATTACGTAAATTGCTATCTCATTATTAGTCTTTATTTCAAAATGATAAGTCATTGTTTTGAGATACTAAGTCATTATATTGAGATCTTAAGTGAATATATTGAGATACCAATGAGTCACATCTGAATCGGTTCGGCATCTGCAAACAGGTACACTATATTGCCAAAAGTTTTCGCTCACCTTCTTTGACTCACATATGAGCTTAAGTGACATCCCATTCGTAATCCATAGGGTTCAATATGACATTGATCCATCTTTTGAAGCTAGAACAGCTTCAGCTCTTCTGGAAAAGATGTCCACAAGGTTTAGGAGTGTGTTTATCGGAATTTTTGACCATTATTCCAGAAGCACATTAGTGAGGTCACATATTGATGTTGGAGGAGAAGGCCTTGCACTTCGAAGTCTCCGCTCTTAGAAGTCTCCGCTCTAATTCATCCCCAAGGTGTTCTATAGGGTCAAGGACAGGACTCTGTGTAGGACAGTCAAGTTCATCCACATCAGACTCTGCCATCCATGTCTTTATGGACCTTGCTTTGTACACTGGTGCACAGTCATGTTGGAAGAGGAAGGGACCTACTCCACAAAGTTGGGAGCATGGAATTGTCCAAAATGTCTTGGTATGCTGAAGCATTCAGAGATCCTTTCACTGGAACTAAGGGCCCAAGCCCAGCTGCTGAAAAACAACCCTACTCCATAATCCCCCCTCCACCAAACTTTACACTTTGCACAATGCAGTGAGACAAGTACCGTTCTCCTGGCAACCGCCAAACCCAGACTTGTCCATCAGATTGCCAGATGGAGAAGCACGATTTGTCACTCCAGAGAATGTGCCTCCACTGCTGTAGAGTCCAGTGGCGGCGTGCTTTACACCCCGATGTGGCGTGCATCCAACGTTTTGCATTGCACTTGGTGATGTATTGCATGAATGCAGCTGCTCGACCATGGAAATGAAGCTCTCTGCGCACTGTTCTTGAGCTAATCTCACATTTTCAATATTTCGATAAATGTTATTTACAACACTACAACGTTCATTATAGGGCACTGCCGTTATTTCAATGCATTCCCTGCAGCCTACTGAACACAGTGCGTAGTGTGTCCATGTGTGATTTCCACTCCGTGCAATAAATTCATCCAGATATGCCGAACAGTTGGGGACTCCAGCGAGCACTATATTAACGAGTCTCTGGAACGTGGCCGGAGCATTTCTGAATCCAAAAGGCATTACCTATATTGTAACAAAGCATCGGGAGTGATAACAGGGTGGCCGCGGGTCCTTAAAAAGTTTTAAATGGTATTAAATTTCATTTTTGTCAAATAAGGCCTTGAAAAGTCTTATTTTGTCTTAAACTTTCAAGCAAAATGTCTTAAATTTGCAGAGTTAAATTTAGGGAGGAATAATTCCGTCAGCCATGTGTTGAACTTCGGGGGCTGAAATCGGTAGCCATGCAGTGCACAACCTTCGCAGTATTGCTCGCAAGTATTTCAGGCTTTACGAGCACCCGTAGTTGTTGGACTGTTGGGATCGAATTTTCATGCGGGCTGTGTGTACGTTAACGTCTGTTCAGAGAGATGGGGAAATGCAAATTTAGCCAGAAATGGTTGGAAGACCCGAAATTTTCTTGGTGGCTCAGAGCTGTCACAGATATCAGAGAGGCAAGCTCGTGTTCAAGCACGGCACGATGGGGATTAAAGCGGTGGATTCCCACATGAATAGCGTGAAACATGTTGCCTTCGAGAAGGCTCGTCAGCAGCAGCCTCCAATATCAACAACAAGCAACTCGACATCCACGTCCGTGTCTGGAAGGATGACCGTGTCCAGTCCCGGTTTCTTGGTTCCCAGTTCTTGGGACACGCGACAGCCCAGGACTTGCTTTGCCGATTCAAAGTGAGTTAACTTTGTTTTCTGGTTGTTAGCCATTGAATATGTCTTGTCTGAGCCTAGGCTAGCCTTGTCTGCTTTTGAAAATAATTATAACTGTTCCCCAGGACTGTGTCCAGGACCTGCAGCTGAGGAGGTTGGTGTCCGTTTCCATTGATGGTCTGAACGTCATTTGGAAGTTCTTGGAGCACCTGCAGCAGGACCATGCAGAGGAATTTGGTTCCCAGCTGATCGTGGTGGGAAGTTGTGATCTGCATGCACTCCATAACTCCTTCAAAGGTGGTTAGAAAAAATGTCAAACTTAGCTACAGATGTTGCTGATGTTAAAGTTTTGCCAAAAATTTCCAAAGGCAAACTGCTTGATTAGGTAAAAAAGCCTTTAATATGCCGGGCTGACGCGTTGCCACAAGTGTCTTCTACAGAGCCTATCCATTAACTAATTCCCAAGTCCCTATAACAAAGAGAAGGCTCAAACACTCAAATACAACTAAGTGGCAGGTGCATAGACTCCACCTTTAACTCCACCTTGTAGTCAATTGGTAACTAGTCAAACATAAAAGCATCATACACACATTAAAAACCATTTGCTACTTATGAGGACTACAGTACTCTCTTCATAAAGGCTACAAAATATAATTAACCTTGAAATATTCAGTTAAGTTAGAAATGTTGTTGTTTTGAACATCCCATATGAGTTTAAACGTGTTCTTAAGCATTATACTTCATATCTTCTCAGAGCCTACTTAAGAGGTTCATCAAATCCGAGGTCCTGAGAAGCATCACTCCACTTCAACTTGTCAAATTGGACTCCACTGACAAGACGGCAAGAGTTCCACTCAAGAATGTCGACATTGGCCTGGGGGCAGAAACCGTCCTGAAGGTAAATAATGAGAGATTTTTGTTTTCCTTGCATCAATGATTGCCTCACCACATCCTAAACTATGCTATTTGGTCCATATGCCATCTGACATTGTAACAAATGCCTAATCATGCACATGGTATTATGAGTATATATAGGCTTATTGTACCACATGTGTAGCATGAAATAAGCTTCTAAGCTTTTAATTCGCAAATAAAGGCTCTGTCATTAGATTTAGATTAAAAATCAGGATCAGGAAAGCACAAGCCATGGAGATGGCCAAAGTAATGTGGTAATTAGGTTTTTTTCCCCACCACTCCTGTTAGGAACTCCAGAGTAGGCATCAGAGCACTGTAAGTGAACGCAGAGAGATGGAGATTAGGCAGGACTGCATGGACTGCATTACAAAAAATAGTCCAAAAACTTCAGATGAAGAGCCCGTTGAAGTATGGTATTGTGTACCTAATAGTAAAGATAAATTGTGGACTGATTTAGAACAAGAATTATGTAAGGATATACAGATAGCCAATTTACCATTCATTAGCCAAACAATTAAAAAACACCCATGTTTCTACAATACAACTGTGGCAACAACTCTGACAGCTTGGTGGTATTTTCATAAATTAACAAACTCAGTACTAACACCAACAACCCATTCACCCATCTGGAAAAACACTAAACTATCTAACATGGATTAATAAGGGAATTACGCACCTCAAACACATGTATAACAATACTGCCTTAATGTCACTACCACAAATAACCCAGAAATACAGCATCGAAAGAACTCAATTCTTACAATACCACCAGTTAAGATCACTCATCAGTTCAAAAATCAATCCAACTATATTAGACCTCCCTATACCAATCTCAGAATTTCTTAATAATCAACATTACTACAACAAATAAAACATTATCCAAAATATATAAAAATATATCTCAATTAAATCTTAACATCAGCTTACCGTATATGAAATGGGAAGAAGATTTATCAATAACTCCTAATGCCAACTTCTGGATCCAGATATGTAATAATAACCATAGCATTATCACAAATACTAATCTACAACTAATCCAGTATAAAGTGATTCACCGAGTACACTATACCACATACAAAATGTATAAAATGAGATTCACAAACTCACCAAACTGTACACACTGCAATCAGAACACCGTGGATAATTATATCCATGCTATGTGGTACTGCACTCCTGTTAACCAGTTCTGGAATGAAGTCACTACTCACTACTACTATCTCAAACCCTAACCACCCAAATTCATCCAACACCTTCATTATGCCTACTAGGAAACATATCAACCATTAGCACAACACCACAAAATAATAGAATAATTCTAATGTCGCTAGTCATTGCCAAAAAAGTCATTCTCATGAATTGGAAAACAAAAAATAACATAAACATCAATCACTGGAAAAATCTTCTAATATATTATATCCCCCCAGATACACACTTAGAGCCTACCATAAATACAGATACAGACCCAATTTAGATACAACTTTGTGGCTCAGAGAATCATATGTGATTATGTGTCTGTCTGTGGGCGAGTTCTTAATGTGCCCCTGACAAAAGAGCTCCTGGGAGCTGCTGCTTCGGCCAGGTCACAGTACCGCCTTTACCTGGAAGGAGAAAGAAGAAAATAGGAGAGCCAGGCACAAAAACAAAAGAGATAGGCTGCCGAGGACCACATTGAGGAACTAAGAAAAAAGAGGGTGGTCCTGAACAAAGTGGCCACCAGCCTTGAAAAAGATGCCGACAAGCTTGCTGAACAAACCGAAGGGAAAGCAGGAACCCTGATGGCCCAACTGATCACAAAATCAAACATCCTTAGAAAGCGTTTCAGTGAAAAAGTAGCAGAACTGAAAGGTGTTGAGCGTAAGCTGGAGTATGAATCTGAAAAACTTAGGAAAATGGCCTAGTGTGTGTTTGTGTGTGCGCGCGTGTGAGCACGTATTGTATTATGCTGTTGTCAGTGTTTGAATTTTGTTTTGTATAAAGTTTCATTGTGTATACTGTACAGTGAGAAAATTGTAATGTTTGTGTCTCGTATTGTCTATCTTGTGCATTCACATTTGAAGTTTTCAAGGAGCTAGATTAAATAATGTAAATAACAGTTGGTTTTTGTGCTTTATTTTAACTTGTATGATCCTGTGAGTTGGTCTTAATTTTATTTGGAAAAGAGTATTAAAAAGTCTTAAAATGTCTTAATTTTCACTTGGTCAAACCTGTAGACACCCTGGATAAAAGCAGAAATCTCTGACGCCCTTGGAGATAGCAGCACTTGCCAATAACCTTTGAGGAGATCTAACTTGGAACCAAACTTGGCTGTTCCAAGCTGATCTATGCAATCTACCATTCTATGAAGGGGATACGAGTCTGGTACTTTTACTACATTAACCTTTCTGAAATCAGTATATAATCACAAGCTGCCATCTGGTTTCGGTACGAGCAAACATGGAGAGCTCCACGCGCTACGGCTATGTTTAGCAAGTCCGTGCTGAAGAAGATAATCTATCTCACGACGCAAAGCAGCCCTTTTCTCAGTGTTCACCCTATAAGGATGTTGATGAATAGGCCGAGACGTAGTGACCTCTATGTCATGTTGCAAAACCGTAGTTTGCGTTGGTACGTCACCAAAGATTAAAGGAAAGTCATCGATCAGACGCATTATGTCAGCTTTCTGAGTCTCAGATAAATGAGACAGCGAGTTTAGCTGGAAATGATCCACCAGTTGATCCAGAGATCCCGACCGAGAGCGTGTGTGCTGACCCGAGGAGAGCGCTTCGGAGGCGGCGACGCAAGCGGGGCAAGAGGGGAGGGCTCCATGCTAAGCTAAAGGCTCGTGCTAGCCGACCACCGGTGCCTAGCCTCTTGTTAGCTAACGTGCGCTCTCTGGAAAACAAACTGGACGAGTTGAGAGCAAGGATTACATCGCAGTGGGAAATTAGAGAGTTTTGCGCTCTAATCTTTACTGAAACTTGGCTCTCAGACAAAGTCCCGGACAGCGCCGTTCAACTGGAGACTCACTCCGTACACAGAGGAGACCGGACGGCTGCCTCTGGTAAGGCTACAGGAGGAGGTGTGTGTGTGCTTGTAAACAACGCCTGGTGTAGAGACATTCAGACAGTTTATCAGTTTCTTCTGCTAAAATTTTTTTTAAAGTGTTTTTAACCGCGGTTTACATTCACCCGCGTGCAAACTCCACGGCAGCGCTCGGCAAACTCCATGACGTCATCAGCGCGCTGGAGACGGCTCATCCTGATGCAGTCTTCATCACTGCTGGTGATTTTAATCAGTGCAATTTACGGACTGTATTTCACAATTATTACCAACATGTGGACATTCCCACCCGTGATAAAAACACCCTGGATCACGTGTACAGCAATGTGCGCGGTGCATACAGGGCTGCACCCCGCCCCCACTTTGGAAACTCAGACCACATTTCCCTATTCATGTACCCAGCCTACAGGCAGAAACTGAAGCAGACAACCCCCACAACCAAAACAGTGAAATTATGGACTCCTGAGACTGAGGGAATCCTGCAGGACTGTTTTGCTACAACAGACTGGGGTGTGTTTGAAGCTGCAGCCACATAGACTCTTCAATCAGCATACAGGACTATGCTGAGCATGTGTCTGGTTACATCAGTACGTGTGTGGATAACATCGTGCCCACCACACAGGTGAAGAGGTTCCCCAACCAGAAACCCTGGGTCAACAATCAGGTACGACACATGCTGCGTGCTCGCTCTCTTGCATTCAGATCAGGCAATGAGACTGAGTACAAAGCTGCAAAGTACAGACTGAGGAAGACCATCACAGCGGCCAAGAGGCAGTACAGGGAGAAACTGGACAGCTTCTACTCCACTGCTGACTCAAGGAGGATGTGGCAAGGCCTGCAGCGCATCACAGACTACAGGAACATCACCAGCACCATCAGCTCCACAGACAGCCTACCGGATGACCTCAACACATTCTACACCCGCTTTGAGACCTCCAGCAACAACACAGAGAGGTGCACACACACCCAGCCTCCCAACCCCCCTCTCCCCCACTCTCAATATCACCAGACCAGGTATGCAGAGCTCTGAGGAAGATCAACCCCCGCAAGGCGTCAGGACCAGACAACATTCCTGGGCGGGCCCTCAAAGCATGTGCGAACGAGCTGGCTGATGTTCTGGCCTCCATTTTCAATCACTCCCTCAGCCAGAGGGTCGTTCCCACCTGCTACAAGACCACAACCATCGTCCCCCTCCCCAAGAAGAGCCCCCCCACCTGTCTGAATGACTACAGGCCAGTAGCACTCACTCCAATCATTATGAAGTGCTTTGAGAGAGTGGTGATGGCCCACATTCAGTGCAGCATACCAGACACCCTGGACTCACGGCAGTATGCCTACCGTCACAACAGATCCACCTCAGATGCCATCTCTGCTGCCCTCCATTACTCCCTCTCCCACCTGGAAAACAAAGACTCCTACATCAGGATGCTCTTTGTGGACTATAGCTCTGCCTTTAACACGGTCGTCCCCCACAAACTCACTCGCAAACTGTCCACACTCAGCTTCCACCCCTCCCTCTGTGACTGGCTCCTGGACTTCCTGACTGGCAGGCCCCAGTCTGTAAGGATTGGCAACAGGACCTCAGCCAGCATCACCACCTACACCGGCACCCCACAGGGATGTGTCCTCAGTCCCATCCTCTACACCCTGTTCACCCATGACTGTGTCGCCTCCCACAATAATAACATCATCCTCAAGTTTGCTGACGACATCGCAGTGATAGGACGTATCACTGGTGGAGATGAAGCGGCCTACAGGAGGGAGGTGACCAGGCTGGTGTCATGGTGTGAGGACAACAACCTCACCCTCAACACGGACAAGACCAAGGAGATGATAGTGGACATTAGGAAAGGGAGGAGACCTCATCAGCCACTGTTCATCCGGGAGCTTGAAGTGGAGAGGGTGAGCAGCTTCAAATACCTGGGTGTACACATCAGTGAGGACCTCACATGGACACTGAACACAAAGCAGCTGGTCAAAAAGGCTCAACAACGGCTGTACTTTCTGAGGAGACTGAGGAAGTTTGGGATGTCTCCCAAAATCCTCAGCAACTTCTACAGCTGTGTCATCGAGAGCCTCCTGACCAGCTGCATCACTGTGTGGTACGGCAGCACGACTGTGGCTGAGCGAAAATGCTGTGCAGAGAGTGGTGAAGACTGCTGAGAAGATCACCAGGACTCCACTGCCCTCTCTGCACAGCATCTACCACCACAGAGTCCACAGGAGGGCTGCCTCCATCCTCAAAGACCCCACTCATCCCCAGCATGGACTGTTCACACTTCTGCCCTCAGGACGGAGGTACAGAAGTGTGAAATGCAAGACCACCAGGTTAAAGAACAGTTTCTTCCCCACTGCCATCAGACTCCTGAACACACCTCAGTAATAACCCTGCACTTTACAACCTACATGTTTACATTGTCACTGTCACTTTACTGTTGCACATGTTCACCTTCCATAGTAAATGCCCATAACTGCATTATTGCACACTTTGCACTTTTGAATTACATTTCATTGCACCAGTGAATATAAGATTACATATCATACTGTAATTTTTGTTATTTTTATTCTACTACTTCTTTGTATATTATTATTAAATTTTTTTGTATATATTGCGTACTTTTAATATTTAGGTTAAATATTTCTAGCTTTATTGTATTTTTCTTATTTATCTTCTATCTGGCATTCTTGGCAAAGAGCAAAGAAAGAATTTCATTGTACACGGAAACCAGTTTCTGTACTGTGCATATGACAATAAACACCTTGAATCAAAAAGTCCTCCATCCAAGTCGTCTCGCTCTCTGACGACGGATTCTGATCGGAACAGGAAATCAGAGCAGGTGTTGTTCCCACCTGTGGCTCCGCAGACACAGACAAGAAGTCTTGCAAGCGCGGGTCCCTTGGTCCGATTGTACCACCTTAGGCAAACCAAAAGTAGCAAAGAATTTTATCAACGCTTTCACCACTGCAGAGGCAGATATTCTTTGCAGCGGAATGGCCTCTGAGAATCTAGTAGCAGCACACATTATGGTGAGCAGGTACTGGTTACCTGTCCTTGTTTATGGTCGGTAATGGACCAACACAATCAATGATTACGTGCTCAAAGGGTTCCCCAATAACAGGAATTGGGTTGAGCGGAGCAGGAGGGATGACCTGATTTCGCTTTCCAGCACACTGGCACGTATAGCACGACCGGCAATAACGCGTTACATCTGCTCTGAGCGCTGGCCAAAAGAAGTGCCTTAGAACACGCAAATAGGTTTTGGACACACCCAAATGGCCAGACCACGAACTGTCGTGTGCGGCTTCAAGAACCGCAGCCTCCGCAACGCTAGAAGCTTTTTGTTCGTTTAAATACACCACCACCAAACAATCTTTAAACTCCTCTAGAAGTATTAACTCCCGTAGGGAATCGTAATCGTTCACTTTACTAGCTGTACATCATTTATCCAACAGCACCTCTTTCTCTCTAGCGAACTCCACATAAGTGTGTGAAGGTGTTTTCTTAAGGTTTCAAAACCTTTGTCTGTATGCCTCAGGAACTAACTCATACGCCCGCAGAACTGTGCTTTTTACGACCTCGTACCGCAAACTATCCTCTAAAGATAAAGAAGAGCAAACATCTTGAGCCATTGTAAGAGGAGAGACCACACCTCCTTGGGCCAATTTAAAGAGATAGCGATTCATTCGAACACGCTGAAATAAACGTCAACCTCGGACACTCTAAATGGTGGGACCATTATCACGTGCTTACTGTACCTGCAGTGCATCCCTCATGATCTGGTTTTGGCCGGGGACTAGAATCCGGTCCAGCAGTGGAAACTGGAGCATCTTCAAGGGAAACCAAGGAGTGTCTGGCCAGGGCAGAGGCCTGATAGGTGACCCTCGCCTCCTCTAAGGCCAACTCCTTCAACCATACTTCTCGGTCAACCTCTTGCTCCATTCTCCTTATGGCCATCTTTGTCTTGATCTCTGCTTGGCACTCACGTGCCTTTTCCTGTGCATCCAATTGGAGACGGGCTATGCGTACTCGGGCACATGCGGCGTCCCTCGATCCTGATGACGTAGTAGGTGACAGAGGGTCAAACCGAGGTAGAGTGACTTTCGCCTCTACACCCACCGCACCCTGCCCATCCCCCTCCTCAGCAACAGGAGTGTGTTTGTGCACTAACAGGGCGGAAACACCACACAATAGCCCCAAAGTAACCAGTCTGTCATGCACGACTGTCCTGATATGCCTCTTCAGCATACCCCTTGTTACTTGTAGGTTATAGTGAGCAGCAGCAATGGCCAGAAGATCATCCTTCCTACACCTGTCTAATTTGTCCACACTAGGAGAAGAAATAAACAAGGCCAAATCAAAGTCTGCCATTGTACGGCTAACAAACCAACAACAAGACCGCGACACCACACCAACCAAGACTAGACCGTTCAGGCTGAACAGCTCCCAGAAGAGCCTCCACTTGTTACACCCCTCCCGGTTATTGGACTCGGGTCTAGGCAACAGGGGAGGAGTAGTCACATTGAACGTGTCTTGATTGTTATGTGTTTAGGCAAGAGCAAAGGCGTTTGTTTCGCCCGTAACCACTTTACGGTCGTTGAGTAAACCTAATTTGTACTAGTATGGGTGTAGGAGAACCACAGCAGCAAACATAAACAGGCATAGTAAGTAAAACAGGCCAGAACGGACAACCTCGACACACAGAGTTCTCTCTCTCGGCGAACAAGGCGCAACCCGCTTATGTAAGGGAATTTGTGATTTACTGTCTGTGACCCTCAGTCAGAACACTATGACATTCTGTTCACTCCCTTATCTGTGTGCCTGCTCCCCTGATTCTCTCTCTCTATGTCTCTCTCTCTGTCTGTCTCTATCTATCTCTCTCTCTGTGTGTCTCTCTCTCTCTCTCTCTCTCTCTGTACTTCTCCACTATCCCTAGACTCTGTGCCTCCTCTCCTGATAAGGAGAACACCAATCATACATATGTTTTATTATTCTTACCCAATTGTGTTAAGACATATCTTCTTTATTCTGTATTTAACTACATGTATTATCATTAAACAAAAGGAACTATTTCCTTTTCTTTATTGACAGCTTATCAATATATCTAATAGGGGAAGTCATGGTCTAGTGGTTAGGGACCCAGTCTTGTGACCGGAGGGTTATGGGTTCAGGCCCCAGGCCATCATTGAAGTTCACTTGAGAAAGGCACTTAACCCCAAGTGTTCCCAGGGTGCTGGGCTAGGGCTTCCCACAGCTCTACATCTACTGATTTACATTTAATGAAACTGGAAACATGACACTCATAAATGCACTGCTGAGCGCAAAATTTATATTTAAATACTTCAAATTAGCTGTTGCCTTTTATCCTTTTTAAAATGAAAAATGCTAACCATGCAAGATTAACCTATTCACACTCATGCTGAATTTACACACTTCCTTTATTACAGCTGACATGGTGCTTTAAAGCATTAAGTACATTTAAGTACACAAGTCAGAGTTTATGGTAATCAATCAAGTCAGTAGTATAATATGTAACATCTGTGGTATGGCTGGTAAGGGGTGCTTGACTTTGTATGTCACGGACAATAATGGTCGGTATGCAGACGAGCATAGTAATGATTGAAGGGTTGTAAATTAAGGGGTGAGCTTTTCATAATTGAGACTTGTAATTTTTACAATTGTTTGTAATAAAGGGCAGCGGAATTGTTTGGTGTGTGACTGTTGCTGTGGGAAGAGAAAGAGCTGAGTTTGTGGGAGCTACCAGGGAGTGAATGCTGGTGATTTGGGCTTCGAGCGGTGGTGATCTGTTTTCCGGAGGTGTTGATTCGAATGGTTGTCGAATGGTAGCCAGCAATCGAAGGTTGGTGTCTGCTACGCGATGCATTGGTGTGTGTTGAGTATGAGATTTTAATAGTAATTGTGGAATGGTGAGCCAGCTATTTAATGACTACCTCTGTGTTGAATAGATTTTATTGTCGTGGGTTGTTTGCGTCGGAGTGCATCGCGCCCTAATTAGGCAAAAAAACAAAAAGAACATATAAGGACAATACATGATAACAAAGGGTTAGACTTGGGATACAGGCATATGTAAATAAATTGTATATTATTTACTATAATAATAATATATGATATACTACTACCCAGTAATTAAAAGCAGTGAAATTCATATTAATTTAGATTGAAAGAAATCTGGAGTTTGGTTCCCATGCTACACTGCTACACTCCTTGGGCAAGACTCCTACCATTATTTTGATCTACCTTTAATACAGGTAACCTTGTAAGTCACTCACAATAAGAGCATCTGTCAAATGCCATAAACGTACTTGCTCTGCTTCAATAGCCTGGTGAACACGATCAACACAGTGTCATGGTAGGCCGGTATTTTGCATACCAGCCGCAGATGTTTCCCACTGCTTGGGTTGCTTTAGTCATCTCCCTGCTCATGGGCAGACCTCTCTTGTGGGGCACAGCGCTATACTCCACTGGCACCCCACTGTTGCAGGACTATTAGGCTTTTATTGCCGAGTTCAAAGAGGTGTTTCACCACCCGCGCCAGAGAAGAGTGTGCGGGTAGTTCTTGCTGCGGTTGCCTCAGGGAATCTGCAACGCGACTGATTTCGCAATGGAGATCCGGACCCTTGCAGCTGGGACCAGCTGGAACAACCCAGCTCTGGTGGACATTTTCATTCATGGTCTGCGCCCGGAGTTGCAGGCGGAGATGACCTGTAGACAGGATTCGGCTTCCTTGAACGAGATAGTCCGCCTGGTGATTATGTATGACCACCTGCAAAACTGTTAAGCGTTTACTTGTCCTGCCAGTTACAGTTGCTTATGGGAACCATTCTCTCTCCGTCTCCGCTCTAGTGAACTCGGGCGCAGCCGGTAGTGTGATGAACCAGGACCTCGCTAACGAGCTAGGTATGCAGATGGTTCCTCTCTCACCTCCCCAAAGGGTCACAGCACTGGACAGTGGGCCTATTGGCAGTGGCCTGGTCACTCATCGCACCCCCCGCACATGTCTCTCTATACACCACCAAACTGAATACCTGTCCTTTAACATCCTCCCCAATATGACATATTCCATCACTCTAGGGTTCCCCTGGCAACAAACTTACAACCCCCGTATACACAATAGCACAGAATAGTTGGTTGGTCTCCCCTGTGCAACCGGGTACACCTAGAACACGCCGTTCCTCTCCTATCCACATCTGTAGAGAGCACTGAGGCAGGCAAACTGTCCCCCCTGAGTATGCCGACCTCCAGGAGGTGTTTAGTCCCACCAAAGCTACTCAGATGCCACCACATCGTGCCTGGGACTCCTCCATTGAGTTCAGAGAGGGGGTGGTGTCACCACGTAGCAAGGCATATCCACTATCACAGGAGGACGAGCAGGTTATAGAGCAATACATCCGAGAGGGTTATGTCCATCCCTCCATGTAGCACACCTCAGACAGCATCTTCTTTGTAAAAAAGAAGGACAGGGGGATGAGGCCATGCATAGACTACCGAGGAATCAATTCCCTCTTGGTGAAATTGCTGTACCCGCTGCCGATACTGCCAGCCGCACTGGAGCAGCTGAGGAAGGGGGATGAGTGGAAGACGGTGTTCAGCACGTTCACATGGCATTACGAATACAGAGTACTGACGTATGGCCTTGCCACGGCTCCATCGTGGTTTCAGGCATTCATTAATGAGGTCCTGAGGGAGTATCTGAGTCCAACATGGGGGACCAACATGTTCATGACGTGCATGCAGTCTTGGGCACTTTCCTGTGCATTTACCCATTTTGCCTTCTGCTGCTTCAACGCCGTTACACTTAGATTCTTATTTGACTCTGTCATCAAAATCACAGATGCAAATGTAGCACTGAGTAACATCAAATCCAATGACAACACCACCTAAAAATGCTGTTATTATTGTTAAACAGTAATGACTTACAACATCATATTTTAAACAAGTTATAAAATTACTCACAGACACAAACATGACTCTGTGTGGATGGTCTTCTGCTTTGAGATGTTCCACGTCTAGTCCTGGGGCTTTCCGGTCCACGTCCGGTCCCAGGGCTCGCCAACCACATCCTGTCCCAGGGCTCCCAGGTCTTGGTTGAATCTTGGAGCTAGCCAATCCTGGGTTTGGATGCATCATTGGTGGTGGTGGAAATGTTTTGCTCTTTTTGATAGGGAGGTCGTCATCACTTTCACTGTCTAGAAGTCTTGTGAGGAGAATACATAGAATACTAAATTATTTTAAATGACAAGAAATATGACAATAGGAATAGGAACAGGAAACAGCAATAGGAAAATAACGTTTAACTAACATGTTTTCTCTCTTAGATTTTTTTTGCTATTGTGTCATCTTCATCTTCTTCCACTGTAAGGATGTCGGTCATGGTTTCTGCCTCGGGGAGGTTCAAATGTGCACTGGTGTTACGTATAGCTCCACCCTCCGCCCCGTCTTGTCTCATTCTCCCTAGTCCCACCTTATTTCTATGGTTTCCTCTGTTGTCTGTTAATGCCCTGATCATTGTTCCCACCTGTGTCTTGTTACGTCCAGTGTATTCATGCCCCGCCGTGTCTAGTCTCCCTTGTCGGTATTTGTCTCAGCTCCCTCGTACGTTTCGCTCCCGGCTTCTCTTGCTCTCTGTTGACTATGCTTCCCTCGCCTGGTTTGTTCCCCGTCTCTTGTCTCTGTTTATTGTGAGCTGTTCGGAACCTACTCATCCCCTGTTTAGTTCTTAGGTTGTTCATGTCGTAGTTTCATGCTTGCTGTTCATTTTTGTTCCTCCCTCTTTCCCGCTGGTGTATTTCGCTTGTGTTATTAGTTCCTCTGTTATATGGTGTTCCCGTGTTCTCTGTATTAGTTCTGCTTGGTTACTCTTTCCCACATTATTTTCTGTAGTATTTGTAGTTGCCGTCTATATTAGTTTCGATAAGTTAGTATTTCTGTTTCATGTTATATTTACAATGTCTCCGTGTGTTAACCATTTGATTATGTGTGTCTGGTTTTGCTCCCTGGTTTGGTCATTTGTTTAGTTTCTTTAATAAAATCCTTAAACTCCTGCAATTGCGTCATGCCTGCTCCGCCCCTCCGTAACAACTGGTATAGGTGATTGAAGAGAAACAAAGGGAAAAAAGAGAAAAGTGTTAAATTAGTTGCAAGTACAGTTTGAACTCCTTGTAGACAGAAGAAACCATTCTCACAATGCAAATAAAATCAGGTCATGGGTGGTCAGTACTCAAATAATGAGAACATCTTTATTCATTCATTCATTATCTGTACCTCTTAATCCCGCTAGTTGGGGTCACGGGGGTGAAGGCAGAGTACACCATGGGCACACACACACCTACAGGCAATCTAGAGTGACCAATCAACCTAACGTGCATGTCTTTGGACTGTGGGAGGAAAACGGAGTACCCGGAGAAAACCCACGCAGGCACAGGGAGAACATGCAAACTCCACACAGAGCAGCCCAGACCAAGAATCAAACCCAGACAGCCTTGCTGTGAGGCGACAGTGCTCACCACCACACCACCATGCCACCCCGAGAACATCTTGCTGTCATATTTAAAGTTTACATAGCATTACTGAAACCTAACTCCCTTATTATATATACACACAGGTAAACAATTTAACTTGTTATTCCTGCTAAAAAGTAATAATAAAATAGTTTGAATCATTTCACATCTTTTCAGGTAATGCTGTTATTTTCGCACCAAATAATCGAGAGTAGTATTCATAAGAATATCAATTGGCATCAATAAGCAGTAACATCAATAAAATTGTAATGATATACATTTACAAACAGTAAATATAACCGCAAGCGGCGATTGTAATGGCAAAACGATTCAGATCATTGAACTAAATCACTTGCTGATATTAGTTTAGTGAGAGGTGGGGGGAGACAGTGACCATGGGTTGTTAAGTGAAGGATGGGTGAGTGTGGGGGGAGTGGATGAGGGGGGCAGTCTGCGTGTGTGAGAATGCCCAGCGTGCGTGGCTTAGCAGTTCTCTATTGCTCCCTGCACTGCTCAGCATGGAAAATTAAAATATTCACTGTTTGTGCCGTTTGTGGACTGACTTGGCTCAAACTTGGCAAATATCAATATGGTCATGTGAATGTGCATGTCATATTTCATAACAATCAGACATACTATGGCGAAGTTATTGAAATATGAAATTGATGTAATAAGAATAATAATAAGAAAAATTCTAACAAAAACTACGTGCTTGAACCCTAAAACAAAAACAATAGGGTTCAGCACTACGTGCTTGAACCCTAATAATAATAATAATAATAATAAGAAAAATTCTAACAAAAATAATAGGGTTCAGCGCTACGTGCTTGAACCCTAATAATAAAGTAATACTCATAAGAACAGCCGGTCAGCACCCAGTCTGTGTCTGCACAGAGACCATGAATCACAGTTAAAAAAAAATAAATAATAAAATTATAATAATAAAATCTGTTGGCACACTGCAATATTTTAGACAATTAGCATGAACCTATATACAAGTCAAATGCCAAAACTAAACCCTATACGTCAACCTCCATTTCTACAGCCACTCTGACACTGGATTATTTACAATTTGCAGGTTATATTTTTGAGCTGATGTGTAGTATATGCTAAGGGTGGGGACACACAGCCAATAGTCAGCTTTATTTAACCTTGCATATTAATAAAAACATAGTACATTGTAATGTAACCCCTTTTAATTGCAAGGAATACTGTAACCAAAAATCAAGTGATAACCATAGCTTTACACTCATTTTATATCATTATTCCTGATGCTCTTGTGGCAAAAATGCCATGTTTGGAATATATTACTATTAGTTGTATTTTTTGGTCACAATATCTCAAATATTTAGGAGGACTCTGCATGTAGAAGTGGAATGACAACAAAACCAGTCTCAACATGTAACTGGGCACACTTCTGTATACAGCCTTCAAGCTTAAGGCACGGGAGAGTAGTCAAGTCAAGTCAATTTTATTTATATAGTGATTTTTACAACACATGTTGTCTCAAAGCAGCTTTACAAATTGTATGGGTCCAGATCCTTAATGAGCAAGCCAAAGGCGACAGTGGCAAGGAAAAACTCCCTAAGATGGCGGGGAAATAGGAAGAAACCTTGGGAGGACCAAGACTCAAAAGGGAACCCATCCTCCATTGGGCGGCCCGTTAGCACCAGTCCGTATTTGTGAACAAGAGGTGGTTCTACAGTTATAGCTTAAAGTTCTTGTTCCCCGGCCAAGTAGTCACAGTCCCTTCGGTGCAGATGGTGCGCCTCAGGTAGGAGCCAGCATCAGCACGTCCCCTTACGGCAATGGTACATCCAACCCTGGCATCAGTACATCCACCGGCGAGCCAGACCATCTCCCAGGTGCTTGTAGGTGCTTGCATGCAGTCGTCTTGGGTAGAAGCATGCAAAAAGATGGACAATACAGACTGAGTGTGAGGATGTCAGTTTAACCACCATTGATTTAAATGTACATAGCTCATGTGCCAGTGATTAGCATGTAGCTCCGGCAGGCTAATCTATAGCAGCTTAACTAAAGGGAGGGGTCCAGAGGTGACCACAGTCATGAGGGCTCACTGAGACATTGCTTTCCAGTCAAGTCAGTCACAACTAGAGTGATGCCATGGCACAGCTGGATGACAGCATCAACATCTCAGATTACCAGAAATCTCAACGTCTGGGGGTCCCTGAGCCCCGCACCTTACTAGGGGAATATTTAACTGAAGGCTTGATTATATAGGTGAGTCTTAAGTCTAGATTTAAAGATTGGAACTGTGTCAGAATCTCGGATTGGAGCTGGAAGGCTATTCCATAGTTGAGGGGCTTTAAAGGAGAAAGCTCTGCCTCCGGCTGTAGTCTTACACATTTTTGGAACTAAGAGAAATCCAGCATTTTGGGAGCGTAAAGGGTGAGATGGGTTGTAGTAAGCAATGAGTTCACTCAGATATTGTGGGGCAAGACCATTTAACGCCTTATAGGTTAAGAGAAGAATTTTAAATTCAATTCGATGTTTAATCGGAAGCCAATGTAATGCCGCGAGAGTGGGACTAATATGATCGAATTTTCTAGCCTTAGTTAGGACTCTAGCTGCAGCATTTTGTACAATTTGTAGCTTCTTTATGGACTGTTTAGAGCATCCAATTAGAAGACCATTACAGTAGTCCAATCTTGACGAGACAAAAGCATGGACCAGCTTCTCTGCATCAGCTAATAAAAGTAAGTGTCTCAGCTTGGCGATATTACGTAAATGGAAAAAGGCAGCCTTAGTGACATTGCATATATGTGTGTCAAATGAAAGATCCGAATCAATAGTGACACCTAAGCTTTTTGCGGTAGACTTAGGTGTTACTGAAAACCCATCCCAGGGTAAGGGGAATATCAGCCCAGCTGCTTCTAGCAGCTTTAGGCCCAAGAATCAGCACCTCAGTCTTATCAGAATTTAGTTGAAGAAAATTAGACGCCATAGTAGTAGTGTGTGGTATTGTGAGTAGTGGTGATATCATCCGGATTGGAAGATATATACAACTGAGTATCATCTGCGTAGCAATGGAAACTAATACCATGCCTACGGATGATAGTGCCCAGTGGAAGCATATATAATGTAAATAATATGGGGCCCAGTACAGATCCTTGTGGGACACCATATTTTACCTTAGAACTCTCTGAGCATTCGTTGTTTACTAGTACAAATTGGTAACGATCTGTCAGGTAGGACCTGAACCAGGAGAGTGCTTGACCTCTTATACCAATGAGTGTCTCCAGCCTATTAAGTACAATATTATGATCAATGGTGTCAAAAGCCGCACTGAGGTCTAGCTGTATGAGAAAAGAAATGTGTCCTTTATCAGAGGATATCAAGAGATCATTTACTACTTTAGTCAGCATAGAAGATAGATTAGAACTATTAGACCTGTGTACAGTAGAAACTCTGTTGCCTTCCACCTTAACCACTCAGACAGTGCCCTAGGTCTTCTGGCAAATTCGGTTGGTATGTAAGGCCTCAGAGCAGTCAATTTAGCAGATATGCAAGACACCTGTTGAGATGAATTCCTGCAACGCCACCACTGTCCATCCTCAAGTCCAGCAGGCGAAGCATCACGCCTAAGCATAACATGCCAACAGTGGTTTCACGAAGAGGAAAAGGTTGCACGTGATGGTCCTCATCCTCTTAAGTTTGCAAAAGACACATCTGTTCTTTGTCATGCTTTCATTTCACAAATTTGATTGCTTAAATAAACACCAGACTGTACACATTTGCCACAGCTGCTGTAGCAATTGTGGGATTTAATACCCTTAATAAATGCCTGAGCAGGAGCATCACAAACAACTGAGGACAATGTCAAAAGGTTTTACTACTGAAAACAAACCCATACCGGATCGGCCGAGGCAAGATCCTTCTTCCTGAAGAAGAGGAAGAGAGTGAGAGTGGCACCTAAGATCAGGTGGTGGAAGTTAAAGGATGAGGACTGTGGTGTAAAATTCAGGGATAAGGTAAGACAGGTACTGGGTAATGGTGGTGTTCTGGGTACCTCGGATGAGACTTCAAATGCAGTGAGGGATGTGGCTAGGAAGGTACTTGGTGTGACCTCAGGACAGAGGAAGATAGACAAGGAGTCGTGGTGGTGGAATGAGGAAGTTCAGGAAAGTTTGACAGGAAAGCGGTTGGCTAAAAAGAATTGGGATTTTCAGCGGGATGAAGAAAGTAGACAGAAGTACAAGGAGATGTGTCGTATGGCAAAGAGAGCAGTGGCAGAAGCTAAAGAGAAGGCATATAGCAAGCTGTATGAGAAGTTGGACACTAAGGAAGGGGAAAAGGATCTGTACAGATTGGCCAGACAGAGAAACCGTGATGGGCAGGATGTGCAGCAGGTTAGGATGATAAAGGATAAAGATGGAAATGTGTTGTGTAGTGAGGAGAGTGTCTTGGGAAGGTGGAAGGAGTATTTTGAGGAATTGATGAATCAAGAGAATGAAAGGGAAAGAAGGTTAGAAGAGGTAGAGGTTGTGAATCAGGAAGTGCCCCAGGTGAGCAAGGAGGAAGTAAGGGCTGCGATTCGGAGAATGAAGTGTGGTAAGGCAGTTGGACCGGATGATATTCCAGTGGAGGCATGGAGATGTTTGGGAGAGACAGCAGTGGAGTTTTTGACTGGGTTATTTAACAGAATCTTGGAAGGCCAGAAGATCCCTGAGGAGTGGAGACGAAGCATAATGGTGCCCATTTTTAAGAATAAGGGCGACGTTCAGAGCTGTTGTAATAACAGGGGAATTAAGTTGATCAGTCACAGCCTGAAAATCTGGGAAAGAGTAGTGGAAGCTAGGCTTAGAGGAGAAGTAGAGATCTGTGAGCAGCAGTATGGTTTCATGCCAGCTAAGTGCACCACAGATGCTATGTTTGCTTTGAGAGTGCTAATGGAGAAGTATAGGGAAGGACAGAAGGAGTTACATTGTGTGTTTGTTGACTTGGAGAAAGCTTATGATAGAGTCCCGAGAGAGGAGCTGTGGTATTGTTTGAGGAAGTCAGGAGTAGCGGAAAGGTATGTGAGGGTGGTGCAGGATATGTACGAGAACAGTGTGACAGCAGTGAGATGTGCTGAATGACAGACGGGTTTAAAGTGGGGGGTAAGACTACACCAGGGATCAGCCCTGAGTCCCTTCCTGTTCGCAATTGTCATGGACAGACTGACGGACGAGGTTAGGCAGGAGTCCCCTTGGACTATGATGTTTGCAGATGACATTGTGATCTGTAGTGAGAGTAGGGAGCAGGTGGAGGCGAGCTTGGAGAGATAGAGGTATGCTTTGGAAAGCAGGGGAATGAAAGTGAGCAGGAGTAAAACAGAGTACATGTGTGTGAATGAGAGGGCAGACGGTGGACAGGTCCAGTTACAAGGAGTTGATTTGGTGAAGGTCGACGAATTTACCTACTTAGGGTCGAAGGTACAGAGTAATGGAGGAAGTGAAAGAGAGGTAAAGAAGAGAGTGCAGGCAGGGTGGTGTGGATGGCACAAAGTATCAAGGGTGATCTGTGATAGAAGGGTGTCGGCTATAATAAAAGGTAAGATCTATAGGACAGTAGTGAGACCTGCTATGTTGTATGGACTAGAGACAGTAGCACTGACAAAGAGACAGGTGAGGGAGATGGAGGTGTCTGAGATGAAGATGTTGAGATTCTCACTTGGAGTGACGAGGAAGGATAGGATCAGAAATGAGTTTATTAGAGGATCAGCACATGTAGCTTGTTTTGGAGATAAGGTTAGAGAAGCGAGATTGAGATGGTTTGGACATGTACAGAGGAGAGAGGAGACGTATATTGGCAGGAGGGTCTTGAGGATGGAACTTCCTGGCAAGAGGAGGAGAGGTAGACCTAAGAGGAGGTTTATGGATGCAGTGGTAGAGGATATGAGAGTGGCGGGTGTGTCAGTGGAAGACACTCAGGACAGGGCTAGATGGAGGAGTTTGATCCGCTGTGGTGACCCCTAAACGGGAATTGTCGAAAGAAGAAGAAGAAGAAGATGACCATTTAACATATTCAACACACCAAAGTAATAAAATGATCCACCAACCAAATAAGCAACACTGTATGACGTTTGTGTTTTGAGCAATGATCTTGAATCTTTGGGCAAGGATACCCTTTCCTTTCAGTGTACACAGCAGAGCAGACAATGTAACCAACAAAATATTAAAACTTGTTGCCCACTCTCTCAAACAGTTGGCTAAATCATATTTGGGAGAATCATCATCGTCAGTACTGTCACAAGATGACGTACTATACCTGTTATTTCCCGACACACATATCGCATAGTCTGACAGCAAGTTATTTTCAGGGGACACTAAGGAAACATCTCCAGAACTTCTGCCCAAATCTTTTTCACTCACAGATTCTAGTAAACCATTGACCCTTTTCTTAGCTTTCTTCCTTAAATTGCTGCATGTTGTATTCCACATATGTCTCTCCATTATACACTAACCCTAACTGTTTCTTTTTCTGATCTTCAGAATATCTCCAGTCAGATGCTCTGAAAGGCAAAAGGAAATAAATGTATTAACACTTTTCTAATGCACTTTGAAACAAAGATGCACGTAATGTAATACAACTTGTTTGGTGGTCTTATTATAACCCACCACAAAGTGATCTATTTATTTTATTATTTCTTGTTGCTATTTGTTTTATTCGCAAGTATTTTAGTTTGGCATTTCTGGCACATTTCAAGACTAATAATCACTTACCTGTACTTGTGGGTCTAAAAGTAGCAATGCAGCACCCCCTCTAGGTCACGTGAGTGTGCTGTTTTAGTGCCATGAGAAGTGAAAGGTCTGGTGGCTCATAGGAACTCACATCCAATGCAAATATTATCTTTGCTGGTTAGATCACATATACACACCCCTCCTTCCTAACCAGTTATGATGAACTCACTGCCCTGGCCCCTCTCACCACCTCCACAGCCCTGGACTACCATTAATGACCATCAAGAAGTCTAGGCTTAAGAATAATTCTTATTCTTAAGAATAAGAATCAAGAAGTCTAGGCTTAAGAATAATCTGTATATAGAATAATTCGTATTCTTAAGAATAAGAATTACATAGAAAACACATGTATATAAATACACACATATAAATATAAATACACACAAAGATTAGAATTATTAGAATTATTTATCATTCCCATCACTTCTGGGGGAGTAATTAAAAAAATAACTGTTACTCTGTCACTGCTTCTCTCAGTGGAGAAGCCATGTTTGAGTCTGATTTGCACCCTCCGAACAAACTATATAATTGAGAAAAAAAATTACCTATCGCTTAACTGAAGAGAGAGGATCCCATGCCGATGATTAATTGCAATTGTGTGTAGTTTTGTCCCAATACGGTCTGATTTATGACAAGTTAAACACAGACGTAAATTGTGAAAAAGCCCATTCTGATTTTGAGAAATTTACATGGGCGTCGATGGGGCAGTTTTCTGTGCCTATAGGGCCAAACAAATGCTTATAACTTTAAAACGAATTATAAAAATACATTAGTCGATATTTTGGAATGCCAGAAAGGACACGTAAAATGTAAATGGAGCTTCTAGATGAACATATAAGGATATTACAGCAGTTTATCCAGCAGTTATTTTTGATAATTTGTCATGACAGCGCACACTTACTGCCAGTTATAATTTGACATTCTGAACATTCCGCCATTCATTCCTATGGGGCTTAATTTTTTTAACTTAAATGTATTAAAAACTACAAATCATTTCGGCTAAAAAAACACAATTAAACATTTTAGAAGTTTAAATTTAATTATAACGTAGTAAGATAAATGAAACCGTTGTTTCTTAAACGTTTTTGGCTAAAACGTTAACTTAATTTTTGCACTTTCCGATATCCCTGGGATGTTTAGTACTTGACCAACCTTGGACATGGAGTGATCTGAACTCTGATATTTATGAGTTTGTGTACACGCTCGTATTCGTGCATTTCTCATACAGGCACATAAAGGTGCAACAGCCGTCTGCGGTCACAGATTCCGGTGTAACACCGGCAGCCAACCTCACCGACGCCACCTTGAAGAATTGAAAAACCTGATCTTTCTTATTGAGCATAACAATAGCAAAATATTGATAACAAGTAGGCCTGCTCTTCCTGAAAAATATATATGCATTGTTCATAACAAATTGCATTACATTCTTTATAAAACCGGGTACCGTAAAAGCAGCAGTGCCAGTTTCTAGGGTGTACGGAGCACCGCGATCAAGCTATCCGCGATTTAACGAGTCAAGTCATCCGAGGTGTAAGTCGCACGCGCCTATGCTTAATTTTACGGTATTTCGCTGCTCACCGCATAAGGCTGTCTATGCACTTCCCTGTTTTTTGAAGAGCTTTGGTGTAGATACCCACTTCCTACATTCATACTACTTCAAGTACTTTATTTGATGTAACTAATATTTAAACTTACATCATTACATTAAACACAATTAGTAATATATTTCAATTGCTTAATAAACACTGAACAAAATAGTTTTAATGTTTGAAGTTTATTGTAGGGCTTAACTGCCAGATATAACGGGAGATATCAGTTGGGCAATGCTGCAAATGTGGAGGGCTGGGGTTACTCCATGGCTAAACAATTCCACTGCAAACTGAGCAGTCTTCGAAAAGATCATATTATACCAGTTTTTAATAGTAAATTAAGTCTTTGTATTTGTAATGATGTTTAAATGCATGTTTAAAGAGTGGTGGTAGCCTTTGTATATCACCACTGCAGATGTAGACAGATTCTACTCTATCATTTTTCAAAATCCACATTGAAGTCCTAATGCTGTTGGGGCTTGGAGATCAATTTCTCAGAAATTTCAAGTAAAGTACTTATGAATGTAGTAAAAGTGTGTATCTACACCAGAGCTCTTCAAAAAACATGGAAGTGTTTCTCTGTGCATAGACAGCCTTAGTATGCTATGAGCAACAAAATACCATACAATGAAGAATATAGGCGCATTCAGATTTAAAGCACGGATGACTTGACCGTGAATCGCTAAAGCGCAGATAGCTTGCCCGCAGTTACGAAGCCATTTGGGATATAATAATCAAATCAAATGCCTGGAGTTAGCTAGCTAGTTTCCCGGCACTGGTCCGGACACACAGCCCAGCACATTATAGCGTTTCACCTGCTTACCACACTAATTAATCTGATCATTAACACCACCTTACTGAGATAATACAGGGCAGTATGGGTATGTGTAACGTTTATCAGTTCGATTTTCAGACTTGTCGATGCAAAATCAGAAATTGGATGTAAAACCTAATTATTTAAAAAGCTCGCCCCGTGGTACACCGACCAAACTCGTAATTTAAAACAAATAGCACGTAAATTAGAGCGGAACTGGCGCTCTACTAAGCTGGAAGTATTCCACTGTGCCTGGAAGGATAGCCTTATTGAATACAAAGGGGCACTTACTAAAGCACGGTCAACATACATAGCCTCACTGATCGAAAAAAATTAAAATAATCCTAGATTTCTTTTCAGTACTATTTCTAAACTTACAAAAAATCAAACCAGCGCTGAACATCAGATTCCAGGGAACCTAACTAGTAATGTATTTATGGATTTCTTTGATAATAAAATAGGGAATATTAGACTAAATATAAATCCTTTTATAGGTAATTCATCTGGTTTGTCATCTGGATTGGCTGATATTGAACAAAATCTAGCATTAGAAGAAAAGCTTGAAGCTTTTCATCCACTCCCCACAACTAGAATTGGAGAAAATAATTTCATCGTTAAATTCTACTACTTGCACATTCGACTTGCTTCCCTCTAAATTACTCAAAGAGGTTTTACCAGTTGTAATCGAACCTCTTTTAAATATAGTTAACTCATCCATCACAATGGGTCACATGCCCAGATCCTGTAAACTAGCAGTCATTAAACCCCTGATCAAGAAACCAAATCTTGATCCTAATGTACTATCTAGCTATAGACCCATCTCGAACCTATCATTTATATCCAAGATCATAGAAAAAGCTGTGGCCAAACAGTTAAGCTTATATCTGCACAGGAACCACATATTTGAAAAATTCCAATCTGGATTTAGGCCCCACCACAGCACTGAAACAGCACTAGTTAAAGTAACAAATGATCTCCTTCTTGCCTCTGATCAAGGTTATGTATCTCTATTAGTGCTTCTCGATCTTAGTGCAGCCTTCGACACAATAGATCACAAGATTCTGCTAGAAAGGTTAGAAAACTGGGTTGGAATCTCGGGTACAGCCCTGTCATGGTTTAATTCTTACCTAACCAATCGCTATCAGTTTGTAGAGCTCGATAATATTCCCTCCAAACACTCAGAAGTGAAATATGGAGTCCCGCAAGGCTCCATCCTAGGACCACTATTATTTACATTATATATGTTACCATTAGGAATAGTTATAAATACTTTCACTGCTATGCAGATGACACCCAACTTTATATATCAGCCAAACCTGATGACAAATCCAGATTAGGAAAAATTGAGGCCTGCGTAGGTGATATTAAATGTTGGATGTCGCTAAATTTCCTCCACCTTAATGGTGACAAAACGGAGGTTCTCCTTCTGGGCCCAAAGGCCACAAGACAGAAAATACCAGATCTAATGTTAAATCTTGCAGATTACCCCATTACTCCTGGCTCGGTAGCCAAAAATCTCGGCGTCTTATTCGACTCTGACCTATCATTTGATAAATACATAGATAATACTACCAGGATAGCTTTTCTACATCTCCGTAACATTGCCAAGTTAAGAAATGCATTATCCCAGCATGATGCAGAAAAACTAGTACACGCCTTTGTTAGCTCCGATTAGATTATTGTAACTCGTTACTGTCAGGATGCTCAAATAGGAATATAAATAAACTTCAAGTAGTTCAAAATGCCGCAGCCAGAGTTCTAACTAGAACTAGGAAATTTGAACATATCAGCCCAGTCTTATCGGCCCTGCACTGGCTCCCAGTAAAATTCCGTATTGGTTTTAAAATTATTCTATTGACTTATAAAGCACTGCATGGACTTGCTCCTGACTACCTCCAAGAGCTTATCTCTTATTATGAACCCCCGCGACCACTACGATCCCAAGGTGCTGGCCTCTTATTAGTTCCATCAATTAATAAGGTAACAGCAGGGGGAAGAGCCTTTTCTTATAAGGCCCCCCAACTAAGGAATAGTCTTCCAGAATGTGTCCGGGACTCTGGCACAGTCTCAATCTTTAAGTCTAGGTTGAAAACTTACTTGTTTGATCTAGCATTTGGTAATTAATGTGCCCCTTTAGATAAGGTAACAGATCCAGGGGTTCATGGGCAAAGGGTTTTTATGGCAAACTGGGGCGCTGGTGCTGTCATCCTATCACTGCACGCGGTCACTCAAGTTTGTCGACGGTGTAGTGGATGGATGCCAGTGTCTCAGGATGCTCCCAAGTCTGTGTTACCTTCTGGTTCTGCCTGTAATAAATAGCTAGGCTGTAATAATTTAATTGCCGGAGTCGCTGCCACACTCCAGATATGTTTACATTTACTTTGTCTAACATATTCCATATAGAACTAATTGTCCCTCTTCTTCCCAATGGCTGCCCGAGAAATACCGGGACAAGGAAAGACGAGCCTTTCCCGTTACCCACCCCATACAAGCATCTAGGAGATTGTCTGGCTTGGATGTGCCGATGCCGTGGTTGGATGTGCCATTATCGCAAGAGGACGCGCTGATGCCAACTCCCACCTGAGGCTCATGTACTCTGAAGGGACTGTGACTACTCGGCCTGGAAGTAGAATCATAACTACAGGATTATATCTGGACTATACATGAACTGTGAATGTGGACATTGCTAGCGGGCCGCCCAATGGAGGATGGGTTCCCTTTTGAGTCTTGGTCCTCCCAAGGTTTCTTCCTAAATTCCTGCCATCTTAGGGAGTTTTTCCTTGCCACTGTCGCCTTTGGCTTGCTCATTAGGGATCTGAACCCACGCAATTTGTAAAGCTGCTTTGTGACAACATGTGTTGTAAAAAGCGCTATATAAATAAAATTGAATTGAATTGAATTGAATTATTTAATGTTCATTGGGTTTTTAGAATTTTTGAAAGAAAGAATTCCTTATTCAAGTTCATGATTTTCCGCCTACTGACTGATAAACGTTACACGTTTCACTGTCCTAGCTTGGGTCCTCTGCTAAAGGCAAGAGAGGATCAAGGTAAAGTCATGACCTATTGCTCGCAACAGGATTTTGACTCCAAAAACACCTCAGTAAAATATGCCAATTACTAGCTAAGCAAAATGATTTCCAAAGGGAAAAAATCTTGTTGTGAATATTAAACATGAGTCAGTGAAAGTTAAATGTGAATCAGATTAGTCATTTCACAATTACTAATTTTATTCACCATTAGTGACATTTGTGAAATGACAAGGTGTGCCTGCGCCAGTCTTATGCCTTACTTCTGCAT
Organism: Brachyhypopomus occidentalis; assembly: GCA_020368025.1. Classification (NCBI taxonomy): domain Eukaryota; kingdom Metazoa; phylum Chordata; class Actinopteri; order Gymnotiformes; family Hypopomidae; genus Brachyhypopomus; species Brachyhypopomus occidentalis. The sequence goes on from JAGXOD010001406.1 coordinate 248,448, forward strand.
TTGTGCTGTGTTCACCCAACTAAAGCCCACTGTAACAATGAAAATGAAACGTTTTCAATATCCTACCACAAGGAAAACTGAAATTAAATGACTAAATTTGCAGTATGCTTCACTTTCAAAACCTAAATTAAAATGCAATGTTTTCTTTATCCAAAAAGACAAATAGTAAATTGACAGCATTCAATCCAATTACTAACATGGATGCACTTGTAAAAACTAAAGACAAACAAGAATGAGCTTTGGCTCCATCTGCTGTCACATTTAAATGTTTCTTTTTTCTCTCAAGTTCATTGATGTGTTGCATAGCAAAAAGAATGTGCAGAGTGCAGTTTAGATAGCAAATGAAAGGGTTTCCTTGTTTAAAAATGGGTTAGGATTGGTGGACAGCAATAGAGTGGTCAACAGTATTCCATGGGGTTAACTAGCTAAAGAGCTTCCGGTCTGCATAAAGGAGAGTAGCAAAGAGTAAAGTCAAGAGTAAATACAATTAAAGAAATATAGCCGCAAGCGGCGATTACGGCGTCCAAGCAGTGGCATGGTCACCCTCGGGCAAGCCTGGCACGATGGCATATGAAGTTATATGAAGGGAATCCACGATTGAGGTGCCAGTTCAAAAAACAGAAGCTAAATGTCAGCAGTGTGGTGGAGTTTCTGAAATATGAATTTCATGTGTCATGACGGTAGCATTGTGATGCATATGAAAAATATTAATTTGTGAAGATCTTAGTATTTTTTCCATAAGTTTTGTATTGCACAGTCTGCTGAGTATTACAATGTGTGACTTGAGGTGTTTGAGTGAAAATCCCAGGACCAGTATGAAAAGTGTAAATTATACATATTTCATAATAGGGGAAAATCCGTACATTTTTGCAAAGTACTTGCAACTACAAAGTTGTTAGGGATTCTGCGTAGAATCAGATGAGTCCAAGTTTGTTGTTTTATGTCATGTTATGTAGGGGTAATTCAGGAATTTCTAGTATAGCGCCACCTAGTGGTACAATTCCTGTTATACTTGAATATGTCTTAGAGGGTGTGTAGATGAACATACCCTGTGAGTTTCATGTGAATTGACATATGAAAAGCTTGTGAAATGTGTACTGAAAGCTGATTGGTCGATAGCGGCACCCATATTGGACACATGATGGTGCAGGGCATGCAGATGATGCATACCAAGTTTCGTGTTATTTGGCCAATCGGTATGTGCAGGAGAGTTTTTTGGCAGTTATAGCACCCCCTAGGTGTGTATTGTTGTGCTTGTTCTCCTTCTACCTAGCGCAGCGTGTTCTTTGATGCAAAAGAATATGTCCCCAGTCTTATGTCAATTGACCTTTTATTGAAGCCGGTTAAATACAGACATGTCCGGAGAGTACACAGCAAAAGCCTGAACTAAACTACTCTGAGTTATTTGTGAAGCTTCATGTGTAGCTCTGAGAGACAAACAAAATAGCCCTGAATTAAATAGCTAAAAGTGAGTGTAGCCCCCACCCTCGCTGACCTTCGCTGGAAACCACCTGTAACTGTCTGCCTGTTCGTCTTGGACCGAGTGAACTCCTTCTGTTCTTATCGAAAGTACGGAAAACTTGTGGATGGTTTCCCAGACCTCCACTACAAGGGGCTACCGCAATTTTCCCACATTTTGTTACTTCGCAATAAATGAGCTCATTATACTTTCTCCTAACCACTATAGCAGTTATCAGCTTTTGAGGCCACAGATGCTTTCCTCCTCAAACAGTTTCCCACCGTGGAATTACAGAAGGGTTACAGATATCAAACACACACACTTTTGAGAATATGCTTGTCAGAAACTCTTGAGAATATGCTTGTCAGACACTTTTGAGAATATGCTTGATTAATAATGTGGTAGGGGGCATCAACCAACTGACCAAAGGAGAAGTCTGTAGGACTTACGGTTTGGTCTGTACAACGCGTTTTAGCGGAGAAAAAGAATAATAAATATAGCTGCAAGCGGCGATTCCGGGCTCCTCGCATGACTTGCACGCCTAACATGACTGGCCATGTAGTATGATATGAGTGGCATGACATGACTGGCATGGCATGATTGACATGACTGAAATTACTAGCATGATAGGACTGACATGACTGACATTATTAGACTGGCATGACATGACTGGCATGGCATGACTGAAATTACTAGCATGATAGGAATGACATGATTGACATTACTAGCATGACAGGAATGACATGACTGACATGACTGGAATAATTGGAATGACATGACTGATATGATTGACACGACCGACATGACTGGCATAACATGATTGACATGACTGACATGACTTGCATTAAAAAAATATTTAGCAGGTTTAAATGGCCTAAAATCCAAAATCTTTCTATAGTTTTTTGATTTCACACTCTGTAGAGTATTATAAGACTTTGTTTGACATGATAGTATGAAAATCTTAGGAGGAGTATGAAAAGTGATGATTTCAAATGATTATTAACTGTAAATAAACTGTGCATTTTTTAATAGGACATGTAATGGGAAAGTTGTTCGCACTACTGCAAGGACTCAAAAGAGTCCAATTGCATGTTCCCAAGTGGAATTATGTAGGGGATATACTTGCTTTTTTTGCAATAGTGCCCCCCAGTGGCCAATCAACACCCGGCTGGAGTATGTCATAGGGGGCGTGCACTTGCCCAAACCCAAGAAGTTTTGTGCAGATCGACCAATGGTAAGCCTGTCAAACGTGTGCCGATCACTGATTGGCTGATTACGTTAGCCATTTTGGAAGTATGGCGTGTCTGCTTTAGGATCTGGTTCCCAAATCTGAGTGCATGGGGCAAATTTTTGCATGTTCTAGCACCCCCTAGCAGGTGAGGTATGGCAACCTCTGTGAGCTGCCCCAGACCCTCAGAGGGAAGCTGTCTGTGAAGTGCCATCTCATTGTGTGTACGTTTTCTTGAGTTAGAGCTCCATATGCGCAAAATTAACATTGAGTTTACACCCCCACACTTGATTGGCTTATACTGACTAGGTAGTGAAGAAATTATTATTTTTGTTCGATAAATCAGACTCCTCTGAACGTTTTGATACCACATATGTGCATGTATGTGAAAAATCCAGGGATTTTGCACATTATGCAAATTAACTCGAAATCTAAGTGGGCGGAGCTTATGGGTTCTTGAGGCTTTTTGGTAGGTTTGGAGACTAGTTACATGGTTATGAAAGAATTTTACATTTAGGACATACGACGTCCACGCATTTTACTTGAATGCGTTTGAGTGCGCTGTAGTGCCACCTATGGGCGGATTTGGCTGGCGTCTTGTGCTTGAGTAGCGGGAGGGTTTACTACCTATTGACAAAGTCTGACATCTGTAGGTCTTACGGTTTAGGCTCGGCATACCGTTTTAACGGAGAAAAAGAATAATAGATAATAGTGAAAAATAATCAGAAGAATTACAATAGGTCTCCTGCACCTTCGGTGCTCGGAGCCCTAATAATAGTGAAAAATAATCAGAAGAATTACAATAGGTCTCCTGCACCTTCGGTGCTCGGAGCCCTAAAAATAATCAGAAGAATTACAATAGGTCTCCTGCACCTCATTAATGTAATATCAGTATGGTATTACTTGCGCTCCATCTATTGGCCAAATACTGGAACGGACTGAAAAGTATTGCCTCAGCTGAGTAAATTTTTGCACATTCATTTATCCATTTTATGCACTGAAGTAGCTTTATTTCAATTGTAGGTCTAAAGGACCCTTTGGGCCTCTTTTTGCCTATTGAGGCCAAAATGCCTCAATTTTATTTGGTGCTCGGAGCCCTAATAATAGTGTTCAGCATGACACAGAGTCCTGAGATATGCAGTGTTCAGGTTTCCTGCCGATTGGCCAATGTTAAGCCTGTCAAATGGTCAAAACCAATTTAATGGCTCATGACAGCCATGTTTTTTTTTTGTGATGACATCATCATTGAGTGCCTTGATACCACTTGACCCCATGATGCTGCCTATAAAGTTTTGGCTTGATGTGACCAATGGTTGATGAGGTTTTTTCCATGTTATAGCACCCCCTATTGGACAGTCGTGGCCAGCTTTGACCTGTGACCTCAAAGTCATGTGCCCTATCAGAATATCAAGTTTCATGAAGATTGGTTAAAGCATTGCTGAGATATAGCTGCTGAAGTAAGTTAGGCCCCGCCCCAGAGCTATTGATTGACATGTGACAACCAGACTGTATGCCAATTTCACAATTTTGTTGATAATTATTGATAATGAGATTCTTCTGAATAGTTTGATCCCAAGCTTGTGGTGATGAGATGAAAAACCAAGGACTAGTCCCTAGGCAAGTTTTTGCATATTATGCAAATTAGCAAAAAATCTAAGTAGGCAGAGTTTAGGGGTCCAAGAGGCTTTTTTGTTTGGCTTGAGCCAAGGACCTACGGTGTGGGAGATATGGACCAAAACACAAAATGGTGTGCTATAGTACCACCATCCGGCCAATCTGGGTGCCTGTCTATATTTCCCTAATTGCACCCCTGCTGCACCTTTATGCCAAGTTTGGTGTTTCTGGGCCTTACGGTCTAGGCTGCAGTATGCGTTTTACAGGGGGGAAAATAAGAAAAATTTTAGCAATTACAACTACGTGCTTGAACCCTAATAATCAGAACAATTACAATATGTTTCCAGCACCTTTGGTGCTTGGACCCCAAAAAATAACACAAAAAGTACACTGCCAAGAATATAGGCCAGGGATGTTTGTAAACTGACTAGACTTTCCAGACTATACATTTATGCATTATATTTCTCATTTTACATGCATGTTATATCTGCTATAGCAGCATTCCTTTTCACCAACATGTTTTCTTTAGAGATCTTTTTGGTAGGTTAAATGGCTAGCTTTAAAATGTGTGCATCAATACCATGTATTCTGCCTTACTTATAAATACCGGCATAGGTCAATGTGTTCTACCTTTGTACAATGGACAGAGAAATTGGAAAAAAAAACTGGGTTGGACCGAAAGCTCAGGATTTTGATAAATGTAGAACCTGCAGTGAATTTTCATAGTCCTAATGTTTTGTATTGTGCAGTTCTGCTCATTAGGTTAAAATATGAAGCTTTTGTATAAAATTAACTCCCAGTAAAAGCTCAAAACCATAACCATCCAGCTTTGTTTGAGAAAGGCAAAAAAAATTTTCCCAGGGCAATACACAATTTTCTGTGATAAAACATATCCAAAGACTTGAGATTTTAAAACCTCATGAAATTAGTTTTGTACATTGATTATAGATCACTTTACATTGGGAAAAATATTATACAAAATACTTGATATTGCATCTGTACTTACTGAAGCATGCTGATTTCATCCTGCAATTGTTGTAAGAAGCCAATACTATTGGTACCACAGGTAAAGCAGTAAAAAAAAAAAAAAAAAAAAAAATAAAAAAGTCTATATTCACTGTCCTTATTTAGATTTAAATCACAGGGCCTTTAAACAAGCGGAAGTACCTAAACACTAAAAGTAAGGTTCCTTCCCCATTAAAATTAAAACAAAGAAAAATCAAGCAAGAGGGACTCAAAAAGATTTTATTTTTTCGCAGCTCAATCTCCAAACCATCTTAGCAAGTAGACACAAACACACCCCTTCACACCAATAAGGTAGCTGTATGTCCTTTGATTTAGATGTGGATGGCTTAAATGCCATGAAGATCACTTGAAGATTTTGCCCTGGTTGATCGGTTTGCCTACATGCTTAAATTCACCCTCCCATGCAAAGTATTCCTTCACCATTGTCTTGCACTCTTCACTGTCCACATCCATCTTACGCCATTTATAGGACTCGTAGTCGATCTGCCAGTCGTCAGACAGCTGAAAACAAGAACAGCAATAAAAATTCCAATTTCTCACAGAGCATTTGTAATTACGATACAGTAAACCCTTGTTTATCGCGGGAGATACGTTTCAGAACCACCCGCGATAACCAAAAATCCATGAAGTAGAAACGGTATATTTAAGTATTTATACACTATATTAAAGGCTTTATAAACCCTCTCCCACAATTTTACGCTACATAAACCTTTCCAATTCCCTTAATAACCATTCCTACACTGTTCGATGCATGTATTGTACCTTTCCACTTTACTGTACTGAATGTTTTGATTTCCTAAAAAACATAGGTACTGCACATAGAACTTGCAAGATGTTTGGGTGGCATGGTAGGGGTTGAATTAACTGCAGTATTCCACGAGAAAACCACAAAAAAAAAAAAAAAAAAAAAAACACAGACAAAAAACTTGACGTGCGATCAAACGATGCTCCTCGTGAAACGGCCGAGCGAAAGCGTAGAAGGCGGGCAGACCCAGAGATGAGGAAGCTGCGCACAGACGAAAAGTAAACAACGTGCCACATACTGGCATACAAAGCAGCACTCTCATGCAGGCGAGTAGCGTCTCAGGCAAGTGATGCTGGTTCTCGTAAATATGCACTATTTACTGTAATTCGTACTATTTTATTATTTAGAATATTCCTTTATTGTTAGAATTAATATTTGTAATATACTTGTACACATTTTGGGATTTTTTTTATGTAAAAATTCATAATATATATATTTTCCGCCGATTAGTTTTCCCATTAATATCTTATAAAAACCCGCAAAAGACTGAAGCCGCAAAAGCTGAACCGCGAAATGGCGAGGGATCACTGTACTTCATTAATCCAGTACAAGGTATTTTATTAAATAAACAAAACATCCCCAAACGCTCTCAAAGTGCAAAAAATAGCAGCCCAAAAACGGCAAACAAAAAATCTGGTGACTTACAGTGAAAGCTAAATCTTGTCCCCTGAAGATCCAGATGCCAGAAATGGAACTGTCATTGTTTGTGCCGAAGAGAATGACGCTAGCAAAAGCATTCTTACGCAGCTTGTCAAGTCGTTGGAACATTCCTAAAGCAAATATAGAACAATTGTGAGGACAGAAAAATGTATGTAAAGACATACAACTGCACATTCAAGTGTATGAAAGTTATTCAGTGTCAATATTAAAATGAAAATGTAATACGCTTTTGCATTTACATGTTCCACTCATACAAGCAACTTTGAGCTCAAAATTCAAATGCAATAATTCCATTTACATTTGCAATGTGATAGATGTATATTCATATTTCATTTACACATACATTTTGATGCTTTATTTGTGCCATTATTGAAATGAAAATGTATTTCCCGATTTGAATTATCAAGTTTATGTGATCATGCAAAGGTTGTTTCAAAATTATAATTAAAATGCTATTCGCTTAATATGCTTTGCATTTCGTGATGACGCGTTTGAAATGTAATTGAACTTGTAACATGAACTTGATAATTCAAATCGGGAAATACATTTTCATTTCAATAAAGGCACAAATAAAGCATCAAAATGTATGTGTAAATGAAATATGAATATACATCTATCACATTGCAAATGTAAATGGAATTATTGCATTTGAATTTTGAGCTCAAAGTTGCTTGTATGAGTGGAACATGTAAATGCAAATGCGTATTACATTTTCATTTTAATATTGACACTGAATAAATTTCATACATACTAGTGCACCAAACAAAAATAACTAGCAATTAAGGGTGAACCAATATCATTTATTGGGTTGAAAAGATCTTATGTAATACACAGATTAGTGAGAAGTGAAATAATAGCTCCGTTGCATTACAAAAGGAAACATCAGACACCATAGATGACTATGGTGACTTATTAAACTTGGGGGTAATTGAAAAATTCAGTGAAGGTGATTTTTCAACAAACAAAATTTCTGGACTCTGCTCTTGGTCAATATACAGTCTCAGTAAATGGTGGGGGTAGAGGAGTGGCGGGAAAAAAATCAGGCTTTCAACTAGATGCAATTGTGAGGAAAATGTACGAAACATCAGTGCTATTACCTGTAATAAGATTGCAGCTCATAAACGTCATGGTAAGCTCTTCTGGAAAGCGGTACTCGCCATACCAGATAGAGTAGCCCTCCTTGTCAAAGGTTTCCCAGAAATGTGGAAGTGCCACAGTAAGAGTGTCCTCATTAGAGTACTTCCTCTTGAACTCGTCCAAGACAAAAGTACTGGTGATAAATGTTTGAAAAGTAAACAAATGAATTACCCAGGGTACAGGGGTTAGGGTAGCAACTGTACCTTGTGTCTCTCACACCAATCACCCCATTTTAATAAATTTAAATTCAGTATTAATACCTCTTTGGAAGGTGGACAAATGGGTCTTTTGTTTTGGGTTCAGATGCCAGTGCAGCCTCACACTCATCCATCTCCTCAGCAGGGGAGGTAGCTTTCTTCTCCTCCTTTTTCTCCTTTTTCTCCTTTTTTTCCTGCTGTGGAGGCAGTTGCTGCTTGCCTGCATCTTTGCCCCCTTTCTCCTTCTTGGGAGGCACCTCCTTCTTGGGCTGTAGCTCTGCAAACTTCTTGGCTACAGAACAAAACAACTAGATCATTTCCAAACATCTGTAACTAATGTCAATAACCCAACACCACGTTCATAAGGACACAGCATCATCTACATACTCAGTGGCAGAAGTAAAACTGCTACCAACCTTGCATGTACACCTCAGAAATAAGAAGCTTGAATTAGTCTTCTAGTTTCCATACTTACCAAATAAGTCAATGTTTACATTTTTATCTAATTCTTCAGCTTTATCTTGTCTACAAATGTATTAACTTTGTAAATCTTAGGTAAATTGATACTTTTATGAAAAAAGGTACACTTGTAAATGCCACATTCAGTTAAACTAAGAGTCAAGCAAAGACTTGGTGCATCAATTTGGAAAGTCTCATGTTAAAATACACACTGTGTTCGAAATAGCCTACTACATACTACTGGCGAACTGCTTGGGCCCCAAATCAGTATGCAGTATGCGAATAATTAATAAAATAATTTTTCCAGTATGCGAAACATCCCCGGATAACATACTACTTCCGCAAACTATTCCAGTACGCGAACAGAGCTATCTTCGTGGTGTACTGCATCCAATCATGCAACGCTACGTTCACGTGACCCCGTAGTATGCTTTGCTTTTGTCGCATACTGGAAACTGTACTGCATACTACTACGAGGACCAGTATGTGACACCATATTGTGGACCAACTACCTACCTTGCCCTAGAGAATGTCAGCCAGCGTCACGAATCGACTCACGAATTTAACTTGTCAATGTGTAAATTACATTTGTTGTCACATTTTATTTAAAAAAATTCTGAATTCTATAATCACTGAAGGGGAGTGTTTTTCCCTGTGACTTCAATTTTCTGAGTTATTTTACAATGCCCTTCTGTAATTCTGCATTCACTGTTTACAAGAATTCTCTCCATCTTTTCACTAGATGCTCTATGCTATGCTGTACATGCCATAAAACTGAAATTTCTTGCACCTGAAACTTTTAACGCTTTGAAAATAGGTTTAAACATTTTACCTGTAAAAGCTGTGAATCCATTAGCATAATACAGCTGCTGTCATTTTAACATGCTGTGAAACTAATGGTACGTTCCAGTTGCTGATGTGAAGCGGTTTATTATTTAAATAGTCATTTGTTCATTACTTATTAGAAAATAATCTTAATTTATGTTAACCTTGTAAATAGTACACAAAGAAACCACATCCATGAAGTAAATTTCAATAAAAACTTGTTTACAGTAATCAAAGTATGAGGGTAAAAGTAACACCATCTCACCATCAAACTGAGCCATCTTTTCACACAGCTTGACCTCTCCCAGAACAGCCTTAAACTGGAGCTGATTGATACAGGTCATAAACCAGCGATTCACATTAGGGTAGGGCTCACGAAAGGCAGGATCTAGAACCTAAGGGAAAAAAATTATTACTTTTAAACAGTACAACTCCACGTTCTTTTCCAATGCCAACCTTTAATAGTGGTGGATCACAAGAGAATTAAAGATCAGCCCTAAATTCAGGAAAAAGCAGTCAGAGCTTCACCCTTTCCCCACTTCATCAAGCATTGTTTTAATTACACTAATACTGCTATAAATTCTTTAAAGGATGTGCAATGTCCCAAAAATACATGTTAATGTTGTTGTACTGCCACCTCAGACATTACTCCAACATTATTAGTACTGTCTTCACCTGATCAGCAAACTAGATTAACCAATAATCAAGCCCTCCATGAACTGTAACAGATGGGCTAGAGCAGGAAACCTGAACTGATGAGGAGCTCTGGGCAGCAGCATGTCCACACCTACAAGTACTTTTGGCTACTGTGGTTACAGATAAGATCAAACATTCAAACTCACAGCAGTGGGCTAAACGGTGACCTTTAAAAAAAGCCCATTAGAAGACTCCAAGGTGTCAAATGTGTAATTTTTCTGGCCATTAGGCTTCTGTAAATCCCTCACATACTGTACACATTTCCCACTTGACGGGTGTTTATTTCAAATGCTCTATGGAGGTGTCAAAATGTGACCACCTCATAATAGATAAAATTATTTAAGCAGCAATAACATCTTGCTCATTTGTTGAGTGCAGACCATGATTGTATTGTCAAATCTCACCTGCTTGTAGAGCCAGAGCAGAGAGCAGACCACAGTGATGTCAGCAAGACTGACCCTCTCACCAACAAGGAAAGTACGAGTGTTTAAGTGCTGATTCAGAACAAGCAGCACCCGTTTAACCTCTTCCTTTGCTTGCTCTGTAGCCTAGAGATAAGGGAGGTGGATTTATACAAACCAATTCAACACACACTTCTGGTCTTATTAAAGATGCATTCAAACCACTGACCTGTTTGTTAAACTGCATGATGCCTAAAGTTGGGAAGACCCAGGCACTGGCTGGAGGGACAATCTCAGAATCAGCAAAGTTCACCCACTGCAAGACCTGGGCACTTGCTTGAGGAGTGCTTCCACGAAGGGCATCGGTGCTTACTGCCAGAGACAAGGGCCGCACACTATCAGAACACTTATCCTTGTAGTCTACAAGTCCCTAAACCCCCAGCATGTATAAAAACAATGAGAAAAGTCAGGCAAACACAATGTCATTAAGCCTTGGAACAGCATTAAGTAATCTTCATATACATCTCTGTTCAAGCCAAAAACAAAGGTGATCCTTACAATAGTGAGCAATGGCATTGCTCTCAAACAGACAGAAGCCATCATCACCCTGAAAAGCTGGAACCTAAAGGCAAAATATAATGCCAGCAGTGAGGAGACAAATTACTTTCATTTGCAGAGAAAACATAGCAGAAATTAGCCTACCTACCTTGCCCAAAGGAAAGCTGTTAAGGAAAGTAGGTAAGCGGTTTGTCTGCCCAAATGTGAAGGCAGGGGGGGTACTTGCAACTTTCAGATGAGCCCCACTGTATTGGGCTGCAATTTGAGCCTTGTAGGCTCTCCAGTTCTCTGCATATGTGTAGAGTGTCTATGGGAAATATGAATCAACATTTTTCACAAAGCACTTACTAGAAATTCCTGAAATCTTAAATCATACTTCTCACCATTAGTTATCAAACAAGAGTGTGTGGCTATACAGAAATGTTGACACCAGATCTAGCAGTCATGATGCAGCACTTTCCCTTTGATCAGTTACCGAGAAACATACTGCCCGTATTACGCTAAAGAAATTCCCATAAAATCTCCTGTTCATTCATTTTAATTACAATTCCTTAAATATCCTGGCAGATAGTAATATGCATAACAGGACGCCCAAGAGTTTCTCCAATTCCTTTTATCCAAAATAGTGGTATACGGAATGGTAGGCTATCTGTCTAGCTAGAATTGTTATTAAACTGTCGTTTATGTCCACTTTCTAGACCATGAACAAACGCATCGATCCTATACTAGCTAGCTGGTTTGATAATGCTTTAGAAACCTAGGCTAGCTAGCAGGCAATGTAACAGAGATACTTGTTAACCTTTAGGTAAACGTTAACCTTTTAAACTTTCAAATAGGATGACCGAAGCCATGTGTATTACTCTTAGTATAATCTGTCAGCAAAAACTTCAAGTGTCTCGTTATTCCCGAAGCAAAAAAGCAGAACGTGGCACAATCGCAAGTCGTGTTCTCAGACCCACTTTACAACTACTCATTCAAAAAATCCAACGACTGGGAGCAAGAAAACCTTTCAAACTAAAATGAACCATGGTGTGGTCTGGATTCTGGTTACAAAATGAAACTGCAAAACAATAAAACTGATATCAGTAAGGATGGTTGTGATAAAAATAGGATTTATGGCAGAGACTTAACACTATAATGAAAAACGGTGTTTCTTCCATCTTACTCACCCCGGCCGCCATCTTCAGGACGAGAAAAAGAGGGAAGAGAGGCGCGCGCTGCTGTCGTAAAGAAAATTCGTGTCGCAGAAGTAATACGTCGGAGATGGCGACAGCATTATTTCAAGAATTTTCGGAGCTATGTCATTCCACCTTCACAATTATAATTCGCGGTGCCATTGGCAGTAATTTAATGTTTGTAATTTAATTTGAATATTTGTTTTTGTGGACTATGGAAATATTATTTTAAAAAGCACAACATTAGGCCTATAGAAAATTACATATGTAATTCACTAACAGTACAGTAAACGTTTTCTTTAGGTAAGTTTTTCTTTCAGTCAGTGGTCCAGACCTGAGATACAAGTCATCTTGAACAAGATTTGAGTCAGAATATAAAAATAAACTGTGGTGATTATAATCTTTTTACTCTTCACCTCTTCCATCACCTGCTCCCTCCAGCATGTGCCTGGGTCTTCCCAACTTTAGGCATCATGCAATTTTACAGGTCAGAATGTTATGAATGTGTTTCATACCAATACCAAATAGCAAAGTCACAACAATAGCCACTTATCTGCTAGGGCTTGACGTGCAACACTGTTACACTTGGTCACATTGCCCTGTGATATTATGTACAGTATATATCAAATAAAGCGGGTGTGAGAAATGTTCTATACAAATATATAAATAAATATGTAAAGGATTATTATTATTGCTATTATTATTATCATCATTACTGTTGTTATTGTTGTTCATGTCACATCTGACTCCACCCCTCATGTTGTTGTTTTCTTATTCCATGTTCTCGTTTCGGTTTGAATGAATGAACGTTCAATTTTTATAGAGCAACTTTCTAGGAACCCAAGGTCGATTTACAGTTTCACCTGTGTTTGCACGCCCTGTCATTTGTTAGACTACCTCTCGTTATTGTGATGTTGTTTTCCTTAGCTGGTTAGCTTTTAGTTCAGTCGTGTATCTTGTGTTTTGTTTTACTTGTTCCAGAGATCATATCAAAATGGTGGCGTCTATATTATTATTATGTATGGTACTATAATTATTATTACTACTATAACTCAAGATTTAACTAATGTGGGAATTTTTGTCCTGTAGGTACCCATTGAAATGTGCATATTAATATGAATTATTGAAACCTCGTTCATTAATACAGGAGCAAAAATACACTCCATTGCTGTGCTGTATCCTTTTATTATTACAGAGAAAGAGGAGGAGAGAGAAAGCAGCTATCTCTCTGTCATCATACAGTCATCCACTGTGTTGATGTCAACTTGTGCCTGACTAAGGTTCCCCTAGACCTGAGACCAGGGGGTATTCCAGAAAGCGGGTTTAACAAACTCCAAACTTAACCCTGAACTCCGATGTAATACTGCTGCGGCTGCTAGAGAAAGGCAGTCAGCGTGGCAAAAAAAATGCCAACAGAGTTAATGCTTGAGTGAAAATTAAATTTTTATATTTGGCAGAATTATTATAGATTATCCGATGTAATATATATTCTCCACATTTATAATACTGTATTGAGATTTTTAAAATAATTTTTAGTCGAACATTAATTCCAGTCTAATCCGAGTGGTGTGAAACGCACATGGCATCAGATAAAAATGAAGTATAAAAATATAGTACAAAGTGGTATGGCTGTACATAACTCTCTTATTCTTAATATTTCATTTTTTCCCTTCACTGGGGTCACCACAATCTTTTCCACCTCACTCTGTCCTCTGTATCCTCTGCTCTCACACCTTCCTCTGTGCTTCCTGCCTGCCAGCTCCATCTCCAACATCCTCCTACCAATATATCCAATGTCCAAACCCTCACAGTCTGCCTTCTCTAACTTTGTCTCACAATTTCCAAACTGTGCTGTCCCTCAGATGTTGTCATTCCTTTTCCTGTCTATCCATATAATGATCTTAAGTGTAGCCTAGTTGCGAATATCTTAGCTAATAATAGCTAATATAATAGCTAATGGGAAGAAGGCTGAGCCACATATAACCGGAGAGGCCCACCACCACCACCACCACCATCACCACAAACCACCTTTCACACCCGCAGAAGAGTTGGCTCTGTCACAGAACAGTGACCGGTCTATAACGGAAGGAATCCCTGGTGGAAGCTCATCAGAGCCACCAGTTTCAGATTGAGAACTGCGTCCAGGACATTAAAAATTGGATGGCGTCTAATTTTCTTCAACTAAATTCTGATAAGACCGAGGTGCTGATTCTTGGGCCTAAAGCTGCTAGAAGCAGCTGGGCTGATATTCCCCTTACCCTAGATGGGTTTTCAGTAACACCTAAATCTACCACAAAAAGCTTAGGTGTCACTATTGATTCGGATCTTTTATTTGACACACATATATGCAATGTCACTAAGGCTGCCTTTTTTCCATTTACGTAATATCGCCAAGCTGAGACACTTACTTTCATTAGCTGATGCAGAGAAGCTGGTCCATGCTTTTGTCTCGTCAAGATTGGACTACTGTAATGGTCTTCTAATTGGATGCTCTAAACAGTCCATAAAGAAGCTACAACTTGTACAAAATGCTGCAGCTAGAGTCCTAACTAAGGCTAGAAAATTCGATCATATTAGTCCCACTCTCGTGGCATTACATTGGCTTCCGATTAAATATTGAATTGAATTTAAAATTCTTCTCTTAACCTATAAGGCGTAAATGGTCTTGCCCCACAATATCTGAGTGAACTCATTGCTTACTACAACCCATCTCACCCTTTACGCTCCCAAAATGCTGGATTTCTTTGTAAGACTACAGCCGGAGGCAGAGCTTTCTCCTTTAAAGCCCCTCAATTATGGAATAGACTTCCAGCTCCAATCCGAGATTCTGACACAGTTCCAATCTTTGAGTCTAGACTTAAGACTCACCTATTTAATCAAGCCTTCAGTTAATATTCCCCTAGTAAGGTATGGGGCTCGGGGGGCCCCAGACGTTGAGATTTCTGGTAATCTGAGATGTTGATGCTGTCATCCAGCTATGCCATGGCATCACTCTAGTTGTGACAATGACTTGACTGGAAAGCAATGTCTCAGTGAGCCCTCATGACTGTGGTCACCTCTGAACCCCTCCCTTTAGTTATGCTGCTATAGATTAGCCTGCCGGAGCTACATGCTAATCACTAGCACATGAGCTATGTACATTTAAATCAATGGTGGTTAAATTGACATCCACACACTCAGTCTGTATTGTCCATCTTTTTGCATGCTTCTGCCCAAGACGACTGCATGCAAGCACCTGCAAGCACCTACAAGCACCTGGGAGATGGTCTGGCTTGCCGGTGGATGTATTGATGCTGGGGTTGGATGTACCATTGCCGAAAGGGGACGTGCTGATGCTGGCTCCTACCTGAGGCGCACCATCTGCACCGAAGGGACTGTGACTACTTGGTCGGGGAACAAGAACTTTAAGCTATAACTGTAGAACCACCTCTTGTTCACAAATACGGACTGGTGCCAACGGGCCGCCCAATGGAGGATGGGTTCCCTTTTGAGTCTTGGTCCTCCCAAGGTTTCTTCCTATTTCCCCGCCATCTTAGTCTTTCCTTGCCACTGTCGCCTTTGGCTTGCTCATTAGGGATCTGGACCCATACAATTTGTAAAGCTGCTTTGAGACAACATGTGTTGTAAAAAGCGCTATATAAATAAAATTGACTTGACTTGACTTGACTGCTTGCGTCATCTCAGAGTCACCCCTGAAAGAGCCTGTGACATTGTAGCAGCCTGTGCAGTTTTGAAGCGATGCCAAGAGTGCAGTTGGAGCATTGGGAAGACAACATTTTAATTGCAGACCACATGGAGGGTAGAGCTGTGAGAGATATGTATGCGAACACTTACTTTGGTTAATGAAATATTTTGTTTGCATTTGTTCATCACCACAGGATATATTCTTAACACAGAACAAGAACAAGAACTTTAAAAAAAAGAAGTTTATTGATTGTCTTGCTGAGCCTGTGGAGAGAAGAAACTTTGATATACTTAGTTTGCAAAAATAAGCATATTACAGTGAGACCTTTTTGCAACTACTCACATCTTTCTCCATTTTCTTTATTTCAAGCTCCAGCTTTCTTATTTTGAGTTTTTTGTATTGCAGATCTGCTTTTTTGCATTCAATTTCTTGGAGCAGGTACCTCTTGTAGATCTCGCGAATCTCTGATTCCTTTAAGACAGAAGTATGGTCAAGATTGAGAAGTTTTTATTCATGTTGAACTGCATAACTACTACTCACTTGTTCTCTTGCAGAGCTGTGAGCTCTGGACGTGGATGCCTGAGGGCCTTCTCTTGGTTCTTCCATTTCCTTTAAAATACAGCACAGATCATGTGATACAGCACATTGACATATACTCAGACACACAATCCTTACAGCTGGCCTTTCTGAACAGGCAGACACAGTGTCCTCGTCCTCCTGTACCACCCTGGAAGGTCCCCCTGCAAACAAAAAAAATCAATCAAAGAAAATCAAAAAAGTCATAAGAAATGGGCTGGTTTATGGTACTCACATCATTGACGAATACAGGAGGGTCCAAAAGAGTCATCACATCCCCAACAACTGTAATATTTTAAGCCATCAAGTACACAATAATTCTACAATGTAGCCTATAAGAACAAAAACATGAAATCTGAGAAACAACTGAACCTACCTTTAACATAAGGCTGTGTATCATGGGGACACACAGTATCAGATGTTATTCCTCCCTCAATTCCTATAATGATGGAGCTCCTGCTGTTCTGCTCTAAAACAGGAGCCCCGCCACCAGCAGCAGCAGTAGCAGTTTTCTTTCTGGTTGCTAAGATATTTTATACAGTTATTTAATTTATTTAATATGGGTCTTTTACATTCTCCTGCATGTTACACTAATCAACTGGAACTGCACTTACCATTCTGGAGTATATTTTTATATTCTACCTTCACCTGCTGCCATGTTCTTTTAACTCCACTCATGTTGATTCTAAATCAGAATATGAATAATTATTAATATTAATTTACTATAACACTTAAAATGTCAATGAATGGATTAAATTATATGCTCACGCATTTAATCTGTCTGCAATATTTTGCCAGGCAGCTTCTCTTGCTTTATTAATACAAGACGTGTTGCCTTTTTTCATAATAATTTCTTTATATTCATCGTACAGCCGTATAAGTAACTCCTGTTCAGGAGAAAAAAAAAGCTGCCCGTTCTTTCAGCTCTTGCGACATATTTTTTTCACCTTTTCGTATATCGATTAGTGAGGCTGTTTAAATACTGTGTGCACACGCATGATCGGCGATTACATAAGCCTGGCTTGAATTAGTGGGAACAGGTTGCATCTGGATTTCGTTAGTGGAACGGAACTAGACGGAAGTGATCTGTTTGGCTAACTCAAGCAAGGCTCACTCAAATAAGCTCTGCTTTCATAAGCCCGCTTCGTGGAATAGCCCCCAGATGACAAAAAACAATGCTGCATGGTCGCTGATAGGTCGAGAATTGTTTGTTGTTCTCAGCAAAGGAGAGGATTACGCGTTTTTTGTGATGAAGTGAGAAAGCAAATAAAGGTATTTATCAACATTCCCTCTACTGTTTTAAAGTGTTACTGATGCTTTGATAGACAAAACATGAAGTCATCTTACGTCGTAAACCTGCCTTTTAAATGGACATTTAAAGAGACCCAAGTTGTCCACATGTTTACAATAACTTACAAGCTGGATTTCTCACAAACGGCTGCATGTAGACGGAGATGGGATATGACATTTTAAATTTATCTAGTCTGTGTTGTGGAAATTTGAACCTTAATGGTGAGCAAGAACAGTCAACAACATTTGCGTATGGTATCAAAGTAAAGTACAAAGTTTATTAAAGACAAAAGAAAAATAGAAAGATGGATCGATCCAGAGATAGTCTGCAAGAGAGAGCTGCCCCCCTCTCACAGACCAAAGTTCTTATACTATTTTGCTACATGATTACATCATACTTCCGTGACATGAGTTAAGCATGTTAGGTCTCATTGGTGGCCCACGTGAGGTGAGGTGATAGGATGAGGTATCACCCCATCACCCCTCCCCTGCCAGGGTCCTCGGGCCATGGCCTCCTTGTTCTTCCGGTCCGCCAGGCACGCCAGACATGCTACTCTTCTGACGCAGCTCATCCTTATCTAATGGCCCAAGACCTTCGGAGTTGTCTGCCCTCAACTCACAAGGAGTGTCACACAATTTACTACTAGAAAGAGCAGAGAGGGAGAGAGAGAGCCTACAGGCCCACAAAGATCAACAACTCCTAGGCTTAACATATGTTTAATATATCTTAATAAAGTGATTTCCATTCCACTCAATACTAGGTGTGATCAATACCTATCTGTATATTGATGAATCTGAGTACAGAAAGACAAAATATGAATTTTTCCCCTACATCTGTTTGAAAGGTTTTCGATGTTTAATATGTGATTTGACGTCGAATTCATGCTGCGCCCGCATGCTTGGATTTTACATCAGGGTTATTATCCGTGAGCAGGAAAACACATTTCCTGCGTACTGTCTTCGCCATGCACTCTATATCTGCTACCAGGCATCCTACAACGGGGATCTCGAGACCGTTTGCTGCAGTGAGTGAGGGAAGTGGCCTGCTCGGTGAAGCCATTCGCGAGGAAGTGACCCGGGTCGTGTAAGCAACAACTCCAAGCCGAAATCCATGCTCTAAGCACGCGCATCGATTCAAATCTGCCTTTAAAATTTCTGCAGTTGACCGCCCATAGATGTGTCCTCTTCTCTTCATGTAAGATGTTAATACATGCTGTTTTGGGTGCCAAGTTCTAATCGTTTACCTCCGTCTGGTTTATTATGATTAGCACTTTTCATTAGCACTTTTCATTTTCAATTTTGTGCTCTTTCTAATTCCTCTCTGAGACTCTCTTTTCCTCCCTGGTCCTACCTGAGTTAGAGAAGTATTCTGTTAGCTATATTATCCATTCATAATCAATTAATAGTTAGTAGTTGTATGACATTCCCCTTTGCTTTATATTAGTAGATTTATGTGTAGATTTAGCTACGCTCTAGATCCAAACCATTCTACAAATTATGTCCTGTAATGCTTCAATTATGATATCAACCATTCAATAACATTTATTCATTAATCTGATTACAGTGGTAAATACATATTTTGGTCGATGAAATTAGGTCACTGCGCAGATTCAGAACTCAACCCTTTGGTAATGAGACTGATATATCATTATTTCATCTATTACAGTTATCAAATACATATTTCCCTGAAATTTCAGGGTGGTGCCCCGTTTCATAACTCATAATTATCAGTATATCAGTATATTACACCTTTCCCTAACTATTGTATTTATAAATATGTCTAATAAACAAATGTAAGCATAATCCATTAGATTAAAATGCATTTTTCACTATTAAAAATGCATTTAGTCAGGTGTGTCCAAAGATTTGACTGGTAGTGTATATTTATAATTTGCTCCCCCCAGTACTGTAACTCCTTGCAGACACCCCCTCTTGACAATTCAGTGGAATAATGGCTATCCTTGGATCATTCTCCGACACTTTAAAATACTTCAACACAACACCATCAAGGAGGGGTCGTGGGTAACCAGGTCTGTTGAGCGCTACTAATTTATTTTATATTTTAATTCTATTATTTTTACTATAATCTTGGATTGTTTCAATTATATGAAATTTTGCACTTAACTCTGCTGAGCCCAACAACCGCTAATGTTGTTAACACTGTAAAGTAAACAACGTAAAGACCTAATACGTTTGTTGTGAAGAGCCCTATGTGTGATTTGTGTTGACACATCTTCTTTGTCCTGTATTTAACTACATGTATTATTAAACTTTGGGAACTCTGACACCCGTGTGTTGTGAATCTATTCTCTTGGTACCAGCTACGGTACTCTGAGGGCTGAACAAATTTATAATCCTGTCAATGAGCACTGAAGGCTAGGCTGTGGAGTGGGAGTGGTAAAACAGGTGATGGTGTGTTGTTGGAGGTAATGTACTTGAACTTGAGACTAGGTTTATTTCCATAGGTGATAAAACATGACCCAGACCACCAAACACCAATATACATACAACTCTAACAATATACAATCAGTGAAGAGAAACTCCTAACATTCCCAAAGGGGGTTTGAGAACGATGGAGTATGCCCAAGGAAAGAACAATCTTGCTAAACCCTATACTATACTAATATATGTATATTTACATATATACAAGCTAATAAACATACACAGGAGGATGCCTATATGTTGTTCAATGTAAGTAGGCAGGCATGGTCTGGTGGTTAGGGAACTGGTCTTGTAGCTGGAGGGTTGTGTGTTTGATTCCAAGGCCTGAAGCCATGACTGAGCATGACATGACAAGGCACCTAAACCAGACTGCCCACTGCTATGTGCACACAGCCCCTGTGTGTGTTCTAACTGCACAGATGGCTAAATGCCAAGGACAAATTTTGATTGCTGTGAAAATCACAATTGATAAAAATGTGGCAACTTAAGTGCACGCATGACCCTGTTCCCAAACCTCTTGACACCCCCACTAATGTGAGAATATATACAACTAGTTGGTTTTATGGGGGTTTTAGTTATGATATTTAAAAACCCTACCTGCTTGCCTACAAGGACGGAAATAGGTGCAGAAGAAGGATCGACGTGCAGAAAATGTAATAAAATATCTGACTCCAAATTATAGTTGGTAAGAATCTATGTCATGGGGCAGTCAAGGTCTGGTGGTTAGGGAACCAGTCTTGTGACCGGATGGTTGTGGGTTCAATTCCCAGGCCTGAGGCCATGACTGAGGTGCCCTTGAGCAAGGCACCTAACTGCTCCCTGGGTCCGGGCTAGGGCTAGGGCTAGGGCTAGGGCTGCGGGGGACAAATTTTGATTGGGGTAAAAATCACAATTGACAATGTGTGGCTTAACTTAAAAGAACTCACTTCTCAAATAGCTTAGTGCAGGTTATAGAATATACCTAACCAACTTTATAAAGTTCCTTGCTATAAACAACAGCGTGATTTGTCAGAGGTTTATGATAAACATGCGCAGCAGATGGGATACTTTAGAGGGAATTCATGTTAGCATTGATTTACTTTTATCTGATTCACAATTAACCAGATTTATTCAATATCCAACAAAATATAAAACAATAACACAACCATTCTGGATTAAAGTAACAAGGATAATGGAAACAGAAATACCGACCGGTGCAGGTTGCCTCACGGTGGAAGGCCGAGGTCGAGGAAAAAGAAAAGAGAGCTGCACCCACAAACCTCTCCCTTTTATACCCCCCCCCCAGCATCTCAAAGGGACAGCGGTCACCAAAACCAGGCTAACCAATGGGAATCAGGCTGCTGGTAAAGACAACAGAGTACATTTGCATACAGACTGCCACCTTTGGGGTGAGGTTTAAAAACCTTCTCAGTGACTGATATTAGCATAACCTTTCCCAGTATACAGCAAGCTGCAAAACGAGACATGCCACACAAACACACTGATATCACCAAAATACTAATTGCTATGGGAACCTCCTGAAGTAAACCACCATTTGTTGCCCCCCATGGTTTTATAGAGGAACACCAGATCACATCTGCCCAGGAACACATCTGACCACTTCTACAGTTTAAATGTCTGTAATCCGTTCTCAAAAGCTGTCTATGCCAGCCTAGTCACTGCCAATGTAACAAAGTATAGCGAATGTAACGAAAAAACATTGTAAACAAGGTAAAGACAATATATAACAAACCTACTGACAAACACTGCATCAGACAACAGCGGGTTTAGAATAAGGTTTCCTCCTCATTCTCTCTCTCTCTCTCTCTCTCGGAGCAGCTTATAATGGAGACTCCGCCCACATGGTTGTGGCGCACATCTGTAGGTAGCCTCTGAATGACAGCAGGAAGAGCCTGTTAACAAAGAGACAAAGACACACAACAATTCGAGCATTCACAAGTGGGACACGTAACAGGAAGCAAGTAAAATGGTCTCAGACTAATAAATGTGTGAGAACCTAAGTGCTGTGAACGGGCCATGGGACACTCCTACAGCTGACCTGAGTGTTGTGAATGTGCAGTGGGACACTCCTACAGCTGACCTGAGTGCTGTGAACGGGCCATGGGACACTCCTACAGCTGACCTGAGTGTTGTGAATGTGCAGTGGGACACTACTACAGCTGACCTGAGTGCTGTGATCGGGCCATGGGACAATTCTACAGCTGACCTGAGTGTTGTGAATGTGCAGTGGGACACTACTACAGCTGACCTGAGTGCTGTGAATGTGCAGTGGGACACTACTACAGCTGACCTGAGTGCTGTGAGCGGGCCATGGGACACTCCTACAGCTGACCTGAGTGTTGTGAATGTGCAGTGGGACACTACTACAGCTGACCTGAGTGCTGTGATCGGGCCATGGGACAATTCTACAGCTGACCTGAGTGTTGTGAATGTGCAGTGGGACACTACTACAGCTGACCTGAGTGCTGTGAGCGGGCCATGGGACACTCCTACAGCTGACCTGAGTGTTGTGAATGTGCAGTGGGACACTCCTACAGCTGACCTGAGTGCTGTGAACAGGCCATGGGACACTCCTACAGTTACTGCTAAGCTCCCCTGTATAGCTTGAAAAGTTTTGAAATAACAAAGGAGTCTGTATTATAAACACAAAGCAGACTTGCTGCATATTTCCTAACAAAGTAATTAAACGTAGGTATCAATATGTGTTTACTCCCATAACTGGGACTCACGGGAGAACTTGTGACTGGATAATGCATAAGTGTCTCTTCCAGTGAAAGCGGAAAAGCAAAGCAAAGACTGGCCAGTTCTGTTGAGATGGGTTAAAAAAACACACAAATTCAGGCACAATCCATGTAGGTTAAATCAAAAGATACTTACCATCAGTTAACTAACTAGTAATAGAAGTGTCTTCTTCTTCCTCTTCTTCTTCTTTCGGCTTTTAACTTTTCAGGGATTGCCACAGCGAGTCACAGATTCCTCCTCCATCTCCCTCTGTCTTGTACATCCTCTATCCTCACACCAGCTACCTCCATGTCCTCTCTAACTGCATCCATAAATCTCCTATTTTGCCTTCCAAGTTCTTGAAATTCTGCACCTTTGTGACCTCTGCTCCTTGTAGCCTCACTGTTCCACACTGTCTCCCTCTCATTCACACACATGTACTCCATCTTGCTTTGGCTGACTTTCATTCCTCTTCTTTCAAGTGCATCTCCACCTCTCCAAGATCTCTTCTATCTGTTCCCTGTTCTCACCACAGATCACAATGTCACCTGCAAACATCTGTAAGGGCGCTGTCGGCGCGGATGTTTGAGGTGGACACAATTGCTGAGAGAAGCGAGATTTATTATAAAAGGGCATTCCAAAATCAGGGTCGAAAAGGCAGGCTTGGGTCAGTGAATCCAGATAATCATCCATTACACACGAAGGCAGAACACGAAGCAGACACGGGAACACAGAATATACAGATACAACTAAACGCTAGGGCAGGAACAATACAGATGAATAGGACAAGGCAATATGACAACGAGAGAGACAGAGTTCACGAACAAGGGCTGTAGACAAAATAACCAGCGACATTCCAGACATAACACAGGGTTTAAATAGACAGGACTAATACGAGACACCTGAAAGACTAGACGAGAGGCAGGGAATACAAAAACGAGGCGGAGCTAAGATGCACATGGCTAATAAAACAAAACAAGCACGAGAACGACAGGAGGAGGAGGGCTAAACGTGACAACATCACAGTCCATGGGGATTCTTTTCTGATCTCATCTGTTAGTTGGTCCATCACCAGAGCAAACAACAAAGGGCTCAAAGCCAATCCTTGATGCACTCCTACCTCCACCTTGAAGCCATCTGTCACTCCAACAGCACATCTCACCAATGTCCTGCTGCCCTCATCCATATCCTGTACCAGTCTGACATACTCCTCTGCCACTCCTGAATTACAACACCATAACTCCTCCCTTGGCACTCTGTCATATGCTTTTTCCAAATCCACAAAGACACAATAAAGTTCTTTCTGCCCCTCTCTGTATTTTTCCATCAACAACGTCAAAGCAAAGATGGCATCAGTGGTGGTCTTTCTTGGCATGAAACCACACTAATGCTCATAAATAGTCACCTCTTGTCTGAGTCTAGCTTCCACAACGCTCTCCCAGGTCTTCATAGTGTGGCTCATCAACTTAATTCCCCTGTAGTTGTTACAACTCTGTACATCATCTTTGTTCTTAAAAATGGGCTCCAGCACACTTCTCCTCCATTCCTCAGGCATTTTCTCACTCTCAACAATGCCATTGAATAATTGAGTCAAAAACCTCACTGCCATCTTACCTAGACATTTCCAAACCTCTACTGGTATGTCATTAGGTCAAACTGCTTTCCCATTCCTCATCCTCTTCAAAGCTTTCCGAACTTTCTAACTCATCTTTCTCACTTCCTGGTCAAAAGTTTGTATGGCCTCTACTCTTCTTTGCCTTTCATTCTCTTCATTCATGAGTTCCTCAAAGTACTCCTTCCATCTTCCCTTCACGCCCTCTTCACTTGTTAGAACATTACCATTCCCATCTTTAATAAGTCTAACCTGCTGCACATCCTTTCTGGCCTGATCCCTCTGTCTCGCCAGTCCATACAAGTCCTTCTCTCCCTTTTTGGTGTCCAGCCTCCCATACAACACGCCATATGCTTTCTGCTTTGCCTTTGCTACCTCTCTTTTTGCACTATGTCGCATGTCCTTATATTCCTGTCTCCTCTCGTAAGTCCTTTCACTGTCCCATTTTCTTCTTGGCTGTTCCTCTGAATAGCTTCCTGCACTTTACTATTCCACCACTAGGTTTCCTTATCACATTTTCTCTGTCCAGATGACACACCAAGTACTTTCCTATCTGTCTCTCTAATCACTGTTGCTGTAGTAGCCCAGTCATTTGGAATCTCCTTCTTACCTGTGACGTATCCCACACAAGCCTCCAGCCCCTGCAATACCACAGCACAACCCAGCACCACAACCTCCAGAAACACCTGAGTACTAATGTTCTCCACCTGTTCCTAGCTAGTTCTGCCCTCTACTCACCTTTTTTATATGTGACATTCCCACTTCCTCCTTGCGAAGTATTGTGTTATCATGCCACATACCAAGCATTCCTGGTTCGTGTTTGCCTTGCTGTGTTTTGACCCCTGTTCTCTCCTCAGACCTCACTCTCAGCCTGACCCTTGGACTATTCGTGGGTTCTGCTTACCTGGCCTGACTCTGGATTGTTTGGACTATGCTTTAGCTGTGCCCTGTCACATTCCTCTCAGAAGGCACACCCAACCTGTTCTACTGGTTGCTGCGGTTACCTGCCATTATTCAATAAATATCAGCATCTGCAATTGGATTCGCTGTGCTTTGATTCATTACTCAACATTACATTACCATACAGAGCCTTTAACAGCTCCTCTCTGAACTCCCTAGTGGCTGGTTTAACTAGCAATAGGAGTGTAATAGAAAAAAAACACTGCAATCTGAAAATGAGCAATAACGGTTATGAGTAGTTGTTTCTTATTCAACTGGCTGATTTGTTCTATAGTGTCACGATCTGCCCCGCCCCCTCCTGTCATTCTCATGCCCGTTTGTTTTTTGTAGCCATGTGCGTCTTAGCCCCGCCCCGTGTTTTGTATTCCCTGCCCCTCGTCATGTCTTTCAGGTGTTTCATGTTAGTTCTGTTCTATTTATACCCTCTGTTTGGTCTTTCTTGTTGCTGGTTGTTTTGTCTTCAGCCCCTGTCGTCTCGCTGTTATATTACGTTGTCTAGAACCTCTGTAGTGTTTTCTGTCGTAGCGTTTAGTCTAATTGTGCATTCTGGTTAAGCTTCGTGTATGTTTCTAGTCTCCTTCGTGTTTAAGTCATTCTAGTGTTTCTCTGTTTAATTATGTCACTAAGTGTAGGTTTCGTCTCGTGTACCAGTATGTCTCACAATAAATCTCGCTCTTCTCAGCGCTTGTGTCCGTCTCGCAAACGCACGCCGCGCAAGGCGTTACATATAGAACACCTGATTCAAGAGATGTTCGAAAAATGTTTTAAATGTTTGTAAAAAGAAAGTGCATGAAACCTTTGAAGCAAATTACCTCAGGAGTGCTGTGGTGTCTAAGCTTATGTAATACTTGATATAGTGATTAAGTGTAAACCATAAGTGTTAAGTTTGAACCGTGAGCATCTGGAATCCATTTCTCTTGCTTCTTACAAGTGACCAAGACAAAGAGATCTGAAGCTCAGGGGTAACATATGTTCTGAATTAGTTGAAAGGGGACCTAGGCTAAAGGTCAAAGGTCTGGTGAGCCCTTTTGCTGTCTCTGGTTCCTGTCTCAGGCCCTTTTCCTGTCACTAAATCATTGGGGCTTCTTTTCACATTCTTGTCTTTCCTCATCAATATGTATGACATACTATGCAAATTTGAGGGGACTGGTCTTCATGGATGACTTGCATATATAGTTGTGCAGATGTAAGGTTCGAGAGAGGAGAATTCATATTGGCCTGAGACCTCTCTCAAGCAATACCTAGGTGCTTGATTTGATGCTGTTCTTTTTTGTAATAAACTTATTATTGACAACTAAGACAGTGTCGGCGGAGACTTCTTCATTCATCATCACAGCATTGCTAAAGAAGAAAATACACCTCAGTGCCTTAATTTATATATTTGTAACCATTATTTTTATCCTACAAACAGGACTGTTAAATTACATTTTTAACACCTATTTCACTGCACAACAAGGAAGTCTTGCTTCCTGAAAAATTTTTGGTGATTGTGACAGGCACCTATAGGGTATGCACAAATATAGTTTTAGTTTTACTACATCACGTAGGAACTCTAAGAAATAGACATTTATATTTTTACCTATTTAATCATGTTTATGTTCCGCATGAGCCATTAAGTTCAACAGAACTTAATATAGCAGAATGTGCAAGAACGAGCAAGGTGCACCCTGTCAGACCCGAGAGCTCCAGGCCGCCCCAGTAGCTGCTCGTACCGGGTGGAGGGACCAGGGCCCTCCGCCAGCTTGCTGTGCTCAAGCAGGGTGCACCCTGTCGAACCCAAGAGCTCCAGGCCGCCTCTGGAAGTATTGAAAATATGCCAGTGGCAGCTCATACTGGGTGGAGGGACCAGGGCCCTCCGTCAGCTTGCTGTGCCCACCGAAGGTGCCCCTCTTCGGGCATGTCTGTGTGAATCCCCCCGCCTGGAGGTCAGGTTGGCATGGGGAAATGCAAACACCTTCCATCGGGTATATAGGAGAGCATGTCTTATAGCAGAATGTATCGCGGCTGTTACAACATTGACGAGACATATCGCCAGACAGCAAAACGGCTATAGCATTAAATTTACTTACTGTTATATTGATAGAGACACTGTACTTTACTAGAATGATGCACACATGTACACTAGCTTTCTGTATTAACCAAGTGAGCACGATCGGTTTATGCAAGCCACCTTTATAGCATGCTGAGAAAGCGCCAAGCTCGTTCTGACTTGCCCAGGCATGCCCAAGATGTCATATTTCCACAGAAAAGCTTCCTGATTACATGCCTGGACATGCCCAAGCTGCACAAACTGTTGCTGATGAGTCACTTACTGGAGTGAGATGTTTGGGTAAAAAATTAAGCAAATATTATGATAAAACTGAAGATTTCTCTTAAACGGTACGTGATACGTAAATGTGATATTCATGATCAGCACCCAAAAATCTATAAGAAACACCTAACAGTGTTCAAGAAGCAAAAACCTTGTTGGAAGCAAGACTTTTACCAAAATTTGTTCTGCAGTGTTCTTTATGCCTAGATATTTACCCCTTAAAGGAATTTAGAAAATCAAAGTAACAATTTCGTTAAACAACTAGAAAGTGTAATACTACATATCAGTTGACTGAGAACTACCCTTAAGTGTAACGCGCGAGGATTGTCACAGAATGCAGCGGGATTGCTTCAACAAGTAGAACGTTTATTGACGATAGTGACTGCGTTAGCAGTGTACAAACAACACGACACTCACTCTGAACAAAGACGAGCACGGGACATTGCGTAAATGCACATTAAATAGACAAACTACACGCCCCCGAGTGAAAACGAGACAAGCCACAGGTGAACATACTCACATCTACCCACCCCCACGGAAGTACATGTATGGTCATACTTAGATGCAGACAACGTAAACACACGCCCAAAGGGAGGGGTACGGGAGCGTCACCGTGACAGAGCCCCCCTCCAAAGGCAACCACCGCCCCCGGGTTGCCCAGCGTAGCTGTAAAGCCCCGGACCCACACCCATGGACAGGCCCGGGACTGCCGGGCACCCCGGCCGCGGAAGCTGACTCCTCCGTGAGGGGCTCCACCGCGACAGCGCTCAGAACACCCTCCCTGGGAAGACAAGGGAAAACACGTTAGACAAAACAGGGACAAGCACAAACACGAGAGGAAAAAAGAAACACGGGGACAGACAAAAACACAGGTATTGGCACGAAAGTACACATAGGGGCCGGTCTCAACACCGGAAGCCCCGTTACATTTGGAGTCTGCAGTCCTGGGGTTGCCGGCGCTGCGCCCGGTGGTTTTCCCCTGGATCCCCCACCAGGATCCCGAGGCTGAGCTCCGCCCCTAGGTTTCCTAGGCGTCTGAGCATTTCCCTTACTCGCCACGGGAGGACCCTCTTCAGCTTCGGGCTCGGCAGGGCCTCCTCTCGGGGCAAAAGATGCTTTGCAATGTTTTCAGAAATCGCTGACAAAATATCTGTTGGCTCTGAAACAGGCGAGCCGCGATCTCTCCCAAGTGACGAACTGTAAGCAAGAAAAAGTGAGCTAACATCCCGTTTCTGGTCTCGTTTCAGTGAGGTGTGGAAAAGCCTCGGGGGGATGGAATTGGAAGAAGGCGACGCTAACCCTTTATTCCTGTCTACGTTCTTAAATAATTGTAGACCAGATGTTACTGCCGTGTTGAAAATGCAGTTGAGTGACAGAAATAATTTAAAGATAAAAGAAGCAGGTCAGAAAGTTAGAACTCTGGAGTCTGATGGTTTGTTTGATGCAAAGAATAAAGCATGTTTAAATGTTCAGCAGGGAGGACACGCGAAGGGAGGCGGCCGCCAACAGGGGCGCTCCTCCGGCCGTAAGCCCGGCCGTTGTCATTACTGCGGAAAGGAGGGTCATTGGCAGAATGAATGTTATAAGAAATCACGCGATAAGCAAGAAGGCAAGTACAATCCGGTGGGACAAAATTCTCAGTCGAATCAAAGCCCAGCCCCGCAGCCCCAGCCACGTAATGGTGAGGCTGTGCAGCCCAAACCTCGCTAGGGGTGCCTACAGAGTAACACGCCCTCGACCGTCTCTATGCTGCATCTGTCCTATGCGTCTGACTTAAATTGTGAGCTTCCTACTATTGTGCTGAATGTTGGTGGAACTGACTATTCTTTTCTGCTTGATACAGGTGCCACTCTTTCCTCACTCGGGGCCACATACGAGGGTCCCCTATCATCGCGGTCGATATGCTCTGTGGGAATAGATGGGCACCCTTTCTCTTCCCCCTACACCCCTCCTTTGTCTGTATTTTGTGCAGACGACGAGCAGCTACCCCCCATACCCACTCCTTCGTTTTTATGGCTGATTGTCCTTTTAACCTTTTAGGTCGTGATCTCATGAGTATTTTGGGACTGTCGCTGTCTTTTAGTGGCTCGCATATGGTCGTGGTTTCGTCGGACGACGCAACACCCGCTTCCTCTTTTCTGCACATGTCGAGAGTTCCCAATTTAGCGTGCATATCTGTTGCTTCACACTCTATTTTAGAGTCTGTTCCTCCTGGTCTGTGGGCTGAGCATAAGAATGATGTGGGGCATGTCGTTTGCTCTCCCTATGAGGCGACTGTCAAACATCTGCAGCCTGTCTGTGTCCGACAGTACCCACTCTCTCCTGCTAAGGAAGCAGGCATTGATGTCATTCTCTCCTCTCTTCTCGAGCAGGGCGTTGTAGTTCCTTGTGCAAGTCCATACAACACTCCAATTAACCCGGTATTGAAGCCGGATGGCTCATGGCGTTTCACACAGGACCTTAGAAAAATTAATGAACTTATTGTGCCTGTAGCTCCTGTTGTTCCTGATGTGCCATCTATAATGGCCTCTATTCCATGCCACCATGCCTGTTTCTCGGTTGTTGACCTCTGCTCTGCTTTCTTCAGCATTCCAGTGGGCCGAGACACTCAGCCACTCTTCGCCTTCACACACAGGGGCCAGCAGTATACGTGGACCCGCCTACCACAGGGTTACATTGACTCACCTGCAGTCTTTGCTGCTGCCGTAAGAAATGCCCTGGCCGACCTGGTACTGCCAGCCGACTCGCTGGTCTTGCAGTATGCAGATGACCTCCTGACCTCTGCCATCAATGAGGAGGTTTGCCAACACGCTACTATGGCATTGCTACAGCACCTGGCCGCTAAGGGTTTTAAGGTCTCACGTACCAAGTTACAGTTTTGTTTGCCTACTGTGGTGTACCTGGGTCATGAACTTTCTCAGGGGATGCGCAGACTGACAGTGATCGCATCAAGGTCATCGTGGACACACCCCAACCTGCCACGAAACACGACATGATGGCCTTCCTGGGGCTAGTGAACTACTGCCGCCAGTGGATACCCGACTGCTCACTGCACGACAAGTGCCTGAGGTCTGCTATAAACCACTCTGACTCTCCCTCCACAGTTATCGTCTGGACAGACGAGATGCTGGATGCATTCAAGGCCTTAAAGACTTCCCTGTGCCAGGCGCCGGCCTTGGGCCTGCCGAACTATCAGCTGCCGTTTCACCTCTGGGTGGTGGAGGCTGGGGGCACTGCCTCTGCTGTTTTGGCTCAGGAGCACGGTGGGGGCCTTCGACCATGTGCATTTCTCTCCAAAACACTAGATTCGGCTGCCAGGGGTCTTCCTGCCTGTCTGCGGTCTGTGGCTTCCTGTGCGTTGATGGTGGCTGATGCTGAGAGGGTCGTTTTATCTCACCCCCTTGTGCTGCATACTTCACATCAGGTTCAACATTTGCTTCGACACTTAAACACACAACACATGTCGGCCCAGCGTCGCTCTGGGTATGAAGCTACGCTTCTTGCGACAGAAAATTTAACAATCAAACCGACTACCTCACTGGACAATATCGCGCAGGCTCTGCACCGCCTTATTGATAAAAAGAGGGGAAATGCCTCTGTCCTGTGAGCACGATTGTTTAGAACGCATTAATGTTGAAACAAGCATTAGGCCTGATTTATCTTCCGTCCCGCTGCCCTCTGGTCGGCAGCTCTTTGTTGATGGTTCATGCGCTAAACCTTCAGATGGTAATTTCCTGTGTGGATATGCTGTCTGTGAATTGCCAGATACTGTTTTAGAAGCTTACGCTCTCCCGTTTAAGTCAGCACAAGCCGCTGAGCTTTATGCTCTGACACGTGCCTGTGTTTTGTCACAGGATGAACCAACTACTATTTTCACTGATTCTCGTTATGCTTTTGGTGTTGCACATGACTTTGGAAAAATTTGGGCTTCTCGTGGTTTTGTAGCCGCAGATGGTAAACCTATTTCACATTCTTCTCTAGTACAGGATCTCATCGAGGCGTCACACTCCCCACCCTCTCTGGCTATTGTGAAAAACAAAAGCGCATCAGTCTGGCAACACTTCTGAGATTAGAGGTAACTCCCTAGCAGACCGAGCTGCTAAGGCAGCTGCGGCGTCCGGTGTGTGCCCCCCCTTTCTAAACGTTGCAGCTGTGTCTCTGTCTCCGATGGTTAGTGCTGTGCTTCCTGACATGGATATTAATATCCTACAGTCCTCAGCCACAAAAGAGGATGTAGCATTTTGGGAGGAACAGGGAGCCTGTGCTGATCAAGACATTCGCATTGATTCGTCTGGTCGTTTTGTCTGTCGCCACTACATTCCATTTCTCGTCCGCGAGTTTCATGGTCATTCACACCGCGGCCGAAGAGGGGTGGTGGAGGACATGACTAAACTTTTCTGTATAAAGAATCTTAGTACAGACGTTAACAACATACTCGATCAATGTTTAACATGCGCTCAAAATAACCTGTCAAAACCGAAAGCGGTACATCAACATATACCGAAACCAGAAACACCGTTTCAAGAATGGCAAATTGATTTTACACACATGCCTAAGCAGGGTCCATTTAAATATCTTTTGGTAATGGTCGACAAATTCTCCAAATGGGTTGAAGCATTTCCCTGTGCGAAAGAAAATGCCAAAACGGTTGTTACGAAGTTACAACAAGAAATCATACCCAGGTACGGCATACCTGTAGGTATTGATTCAGATAAAGGCACGCCCTTTACTTCAAAAAGTAACGCAGTTACTATGTCAAGAGCTAAAAATTAACTGGAGCTTTCACATTCCTTATCATCCCCAATCATCTGGGATGGTTGAACGGACTAACAGAACGATTAAGAGCAAATTACGAAAAGCCATGCAATCATGTGGTACTAAAAATTGGCTCCAGATCCTCCCTGTTGTTTTAGCTGACATAAGAATGAGTCCGACGGCGTCTCTGTCGGGGCTCTCACCTTATGAGATGGTAATGGGACGACCATTCCCCGTACCATGGAGGACTGGAACGCAGGCTATTGGAACGACAGATCTCAATGTTCATTTGGGTGAGTATGCTGCTAGGCTCGTGGAAGTTTTGAATGAGTACTGGGTTAAAATTAACCAGACCCAGGCTTTGCCTCCTCAGGAGAAAAACCACCCCTTTGAGGTGGGAGATTTGGTCCTAGTAAGGAGCTTTGATAAGGGTCAGCTGTCTGACACCCTTTATAGTGAGCCTACCACCATACTCGCTATTACTCGAACCGCCGCTCTCACAGACCTTTTTTCCACAGTGGATCCATGCAACCAGACTCAAACGGGCCCCTGACTCCGCGAAAAAGGCTGTGTAAACCTTAAGTGCTTAATATCTTCTTTGTTTTTCAGTTAACGATACTCGAACTCTACAGGTGTCTCTCCGCTGTGAATTCCAGGAGGCCCTGAACATAGCCAGTGACCAGTACGGCTATCATCATGCATTGTCTCATCTTCCCATCCTCATAAATCTACGGGCCATCTCATCCTTCCCGCATGACAACACCTTCTGGCAGTTTGCGAATTGGACCGCCCGACAGTATACTGCGGACTCATGTTATGTTTGTCATATATTGCCTACCAGTGTTTCTGTTAACTGTATGTATGTCTCTATGTCAGCATTGTACAAAGGGCAGGAAATACGTCCAGATAGTGTATAAAGCTTTTGAATAGTTAAGACATTAATACTTATGATCAATATGTTTATTAATCATAAAAGAGGGGATTGATGGATATTTAGGCCCCATCTCATATATTCTGTGTACTCTGTGTATTCTGTGTACGTGCATAAAACATATTCTCATGTTCTTGTAAGTTTTGAGAACATCCTGTACCAAATGAAGAAGTCTCTGTATCTATGTTAGTCTTCACGAAAATGTCATCTCGACCCGACATGTCGTCCCGACTTCTGCATCCCCTTCCTGTCATACTCCCTGTCCTTGTCTATTTTCAAAACATGCTTAGTGATGCCAAATAATATGTCTATGTCTGTATGTTGTAATAACACCTCCTTATGTTCGCACGCAACCTATCTGTATAAAAGGAGTACCCTCCCTCATATCGGGGGATCTCTGGTGAATAAACTTATCTCTTATACAAGAGTGCTGTTTGTTCTCTCTGGTTCCCGGCGCCCACTGCACAGCACAAATCGCACAGACGAAAACGCTGTTTTGAATGCCTGAATGCAAAGCTTACTACTTGCTTAGAAAAGCATTTGTAAGGTTGCAAACATGATAAAACAGCTTGTTTTCACGTTATAACACTAGTAACTAACAAAATATGTGTTTATAAGTCATTCTGCAAAAGTTGCATTTTGGCACTAAGTTTTGCTCAGAAACACTGTTTGAGACTCTTTCTTACAAGGCTGGAAAACGCTGTTTTGAACGCCTGAATGCAAAGCTTACTACTTGCTTGGAAATGCATTTATAAGGTTGCAAACATGATAAAACAGCTTGTTTTCATGTTATAACACTAGTAACTAACAAAATATGTGTTTATAAGTCATTCTGCAAAAGTTGCATTTTGGCACTAAGTTTTGCTCAGAAACACTATTTTAGGCGCTTACAAGGCTGGAAAACGCTGTTTTGAACGCCTGAATGCAAAGCTTACTACTTGCTTGGAAATGCATTTGTAAGGTTGCAAACATGATAAAACAGCTTGTTTTCACCTTCTAACACTAGTAACTAACAAAATATGTGTTTATAAGTCATTCTGCAAAAGTTGCATTTTGGCACTAAGTTTTGCTCAGAAACACTGTTTCAGACTCTTTCTTACAAGGCTGGAAAACGCTGTTTTGAATGCCTGAATTCAAAGCTTACTACTTGCTTGGAAAAGCATTTGTAAGGTTGCAAACATGATAAAACAGCTTGTTTTCACATTCTAACACTGGTAACTAACAAAATATGTGTTTATAAGTCATTCTGCAAAAGTTGCATTTTGGCATTAAGTTTTGCTCAGAAACACTGTTTTAGGCGCTTACAAGGCTGGGAAACGCTGTTTTGAACGCCAGAATGCAAAGCTTACTACTTGCTTGGAAAAGCATTTGTAAGGTTGCAAACATGATAAAACAGCTTGTTTTCACCTTCTAACACTGGTAACTAACAAAATATGTGTTTATAAGTCATTCTGCAAAAGTTTCATTTTGGCACTAAGTTTTGCTCAGAAACACTGTTTTAGGCGCTTACAAGGCTGGGAAACGCTGTTTTGAACGCCAGAATGCAAAGCTTACTACTTGCTTGGAAAAGCATTTGTAAGGTTGCAAACATGATAAAACAGCTTGTTTTCACCTTCTAACACTGGTAACTAACAAAATATGTGTTTATAAGTCATTCTGCAAAAGTTTCATTTTGGCACTAAGTTTTGCTCAGAAACACTGTTTTAGGCGCTTACAAGGCTGGGAAACGCTGTTTTGAACGCCAGAATGCAAAGCTTACTACTTGCTTGGAAATGCATTTGTAAGGTTGCAAACATGATAAAACAACTTGTTTTCACCTTCTAACACTGGTAACTAACAAAATATGTGTTTATAAGTCATTCTGCAAAAGTTTCATTTTGGCACTAAGTTTTGCTCAGAAACACTGTTTTTAGGCGCTTACAAGGCTGGGAAACGCTGTTTTGAACGCCAGAATGCAAAGCTTACTACTTGCTTGGAAAAGCATTTGTAAGGTTGCAAACATGATAAAACAGCTTGTTTTCACCTTCTAACACTGGTAACTAACAAAA
Organism: Brachyhypopomus occidentalis; assembly: GCA_020368025.1. Taxonomy (NCBI): domain Eukaryota; kingdom Metazoa; phylum Chordata; class Actinopteri; order Gymnotiformes; family Hypopomidae; genus Brachyhypopomus; species Brachyhypopomus occidentalis. Next base: position 284,019 of record JAGXOD010001406.1, read on the forward strand.
TATGTGTTTATAAGTC